>OY856410.1:633295905-633520905 GCA_963693085.1 Alisma plantago-aquatica
GGGAAGATGTAGCCTCTTACATCAAAGGTTGATGGAAGAATGAAAAGAATATAAGGGACATTAACTCTACTAATATTGTCCTTATTCCGAAGTGTAAGGATCCCAATACCATGAATGATTTTCATCCCATCAGCCTCTGCAATACTATTTATAAAATAATTTCAAAAGTCCTTGCTAATAGGCTTAAACCACTTTTGAATGATATTATCACTCCCAACCAAAGTGCCTTCATTCCTGGAAGGCTTATCATGGATAATGCGTTGATTGCTTTTGAGACTTTTCATGCTATGAAGCGCAAGACAAAGGGCAAGAAGGGCCAGATGGCATTGAAGCTCGATATGAGCAAGGTGTATGACAGAGTGGAGTGGAGGTTTATAATCAAAATTATGGAAACTCTTGGTTTTGGACCCCTTTGGTGCAAAAAAGTTTACGAATGCATGAGCTCAGTCTCCTTCTCCTTTATCATTAATGGTTGTAAAAGGGGAATGATAACTCCTAAAAGAGGGCTCTGCCAAGGCGACCCCATTTCACCTTACCTTTTTCTCTTTTATGCAGATGCGTTCTCAAACCTCATTAGAAGAGAGGCAGACAAAAGGGCTATTACTGGCACACACATATGAAGAAATGGCCCAAGAACAACACACCTTTTCTTCACAGATGATAGCATCCTGTTTGCTAAAGCAAATCTCCAAGAAGCCAACAAGATAGCTGCCATATTGAGCTAATACGAGAAGTCTTCTGGACAAAAAGTCAACTACAACAAGATATAGATCTCCTTTAGAAAGAATGTTCCTGAGGAAATGAAGAAGAATATCCAAGAGCTTCTGCAGGTCAAGCATGTTGAAGCACATGAAAAATACTTGGGGCTCCCTACCATTATTGGCAGATAAAAAAAGGTGGTGTTTAGTGAGTTGAAGAACATGATATGGAAGAAGATCAATGGGTGGAAAGAAAAGACGCTGAGCCAAGTAGGCAAAGAAATCTTGATAAAATCCATAGTGCAGGCTATACTCACGTATATGGTGAGTGTGTTCCGTATACCCGACAATATCATACAGGACATAAATAGAATGCTAGAAAACTTTTGGTGGGGATCTGAGAACGTGCAAAGAAAAATGCATTGGGCAGCTTGGGGTAAGCTCTGTCAACCAAAAAATGAAGGGGGGCTGGGTTTTCGCGACCTTAAAGTCTTTAATATGGCTTTTTTGGTGAAGAAGATCTGGTGCCTCTACATCAATCCATGTTCAAGAACAGCAACAATTTATAAGGCAATATATCATAACAGTAAATCCATCCTGGAGGCTGCTAGAGGCTACGATCCCAGCTACTATTGGCGCAACATGTGGGGGGCTAAAGCTCTCCTAATTGAGGGTCTAAGATGGAGTGTCACAATGGAATCAAACATCAAAATATGGGAGGATAACTGGATACCTGCTAGGCGTGGTTTGGGCATTCGATCTGATTATTCGGGGAGCTTTCGACCTCTTGTGATTAAAGACATAAGCACAGACGCAACATAATGGAATATGGCTTTGGTGGATACATGTTTTGTCTATGAACAAAGAGATGATATCTTGAGAACCCCTATAAGCGAAGACAAAGAAGCTATCCGTTATTGGTATCCAACCCATGATGACCTCTTTACTATCAAATCCGCCTACTGGCTTGGCACTTCAAATCATCTTGCTGCTGCTAATGGCGGAGCATACCAGTCTGAAGAAATGTGGAACAATGTTTGGAGGAGCTCGATGCACCCAAAAATGAAACACTTCCTTTGGCGCTGTTTGTCCAGAAATTTACCTACCAAAAGCAATCTGCGGGATAGACACATCACGGAGAATGCAATGTGTGAGGTTTGCTCATCTGCAGATGAGACAACCATACATGTTCTGACTCAGTGTTCTCTCTGTGGAAATCTGGGCGGAACAAGATAGTAGACTCATTATCAGTGGTGCACCTACTAATAACTTCAGTGACCTGGTCAGATGGATTATCAACAAGGGGGACAATCGTTTGTTGATGGCTTTTACTGCTCACTGTCTAGCAATGTGGATATGCAGAAATGATACTCTGTTCAGTTCCAGAACGGTTAACCCGCTTATCACTGCGCACAATTTGATTAATTGGCCGCAGAATTTTGTAGACTATAGAAGGGACAACAATGAACAGGGCAACTCAGTTACAGACTAGATGAACTGCCAATGGAAGCCACCGATGAATGACTACATAAAGATTAACGCAGATGTTGTTTTTGACACAAATGACAGAGTTCGTCTTGCTGTTGTTTGCAAAAATCATAAAAGGGAAATGATTGCCATGTCGACGAAGATGTGCAAGTGTAGGTGGAGCCCTTTCATTGCTGAAGCATAGGGAGTCAGGTTCAAAATCAAGGTAGCTAAAGCTCTCAACCTCAACCTGGTGGAGATCAACATGGATGCTAAGAACGTATGGCAGAAGCTTCTTTCACTGAGCAGGGGTGTTAGCCCAATTGAGCAGCTCTTTGAGGATATTAGGGGACAGTCAAAATTTTTACCCTCTGTTGTTTTCACACACACTCTACGGGAAGGCAATGCAATGGCACACAATTTAGAAAAGAAGGGCTTGGGAGAGGATAGGGAAATGATCATCACTTGTAATTTCCTGGTAAATGTTAGAGAGCTTGTTGTATCGTTTGAAATATAATACAATGGTTCGATGGTTTCATCTAAAAAAAATATAAGTTATCTTTTAGCATTCTTTTTTTCTTACAAAATCTTAACTTGTTCTTTGATCCTACTTATAACATTATCTTTAATGTGCATGTAAGATGATACGATGATATTGACAATAAACATGACATTTATTTCATTATAGATTCATTGCCTTTAAGCAATTGAAACAATATGTATTACATTCATAACATTATATGTACAACTCATTTACATACAATAAAGAAAACAATACTTATTCTATTTAGCATGGACAACTTACCTTTATCTTATAGGAGATCCTACTTTTCTTCCTAAGTCGACATAGATCTAATCACCCTTACTAAAGGCTGGCAGGAATCCCTGTCGATGAAGTATTGAGACATGGTCTAGATGTGATTTGCAAGACAATAAGCTAGTGTTCGTTTCCTTGGTACGCTAGGATCATGGGGGTCTCTTTTATAGGTTTTATCGGTCTAGAATCTTCTTGTCTATTGCAATTTTTTTTAATATCTTTTGCCCTTCAATTTGACATTGCTCATTATCTTAATTAAAATTTAATAGTATTAAATGATAAAGATAAGTGAAACTTCTTTTCCTTTGTTAAGTATGAAATTCCAAATTTGTGGTAAAACTAATTATCTTTTTTTTATGAGTTTCAATTAATATATTCTAATACAATTTTTAGTGAGTTACTTTAGAGGTGAGAGGAAAGAGACAAAAAGAGAAAATGTATTACATTTATTTGTTTATTAAAAGTTTGACATTAACTAAATTACCATTACATTGTATTTGTAAAAAGAGAGAGAAGAGTGCAAGAGTTGTACCAATCCTTTTACAATCCCGTAATGTCTTGATTCCATAGAACTAAGATCAAGATACATTATTTCATTTTTAAAATCCCAAAATGGAAGAAAAAGAAAAAGAGCTTTATTTGACATCTACATACAGTAATTGAATAAAAAAATATTCAACGTGATTTCAATGTGTTATTTAAAATTGTTGAATGCCACTACTCACTCCAATATAATTCATATTTGTTTGAAATGATGTCATGATTATGAAACAATAATCCATTTTTATTTTTCCATATTAAACTCATCAATTTAATTTCCAACTTACATATCATCTTCTCATCCATAATGACATTTCTATTTTCATATAACGCTTCCTAGTTGTGTTGGAAAGGTGACGGGTCAAAACCCACATTTTCTTATATTCATAAATTAATAAATTAATCACACTGTATTCAATTATTAAAACTTTGAAATGTTAAAAAGAAAATAATTAAACTCTCCTTCTAGCTTCCCTTCTACTATTTCAAGTATATAGTTTCCACGTGCGTTAAATAATTGACATTGTGTTTACAATTATTTGAGTGACAAACAAATTTGAACCAAAATCAAATTTGGACCACACATTACTTAGGTAGTATAGATCCTTCATAGTCAATTAAATTTGATTTTTGTATATCTTTTATTCACAATTTCCATATTTGTTGTTTACTTATTTTCATGCATTAAAAGGTGATATAACGTGAAAATATTCTCCTTAATTATTTCTTTGCTCTAAAAATGAGATGATCAATGAACATTCTCTCAATATATAAGTTATATGCCATTTTTATGCCATTTAGAGAAACTTTATTTGAGAGAGAAATGAGAGAAGATAATGTTACATGTATTAAAAAAGAAAGGAAAGTAATGTGAGCGTAATGTGATTAATGTATATTATTTTCCATGCATTCAAAATTAAGCCATTAATTGCATTACGTTTTTCATTATATCTTTTGAGTATTCCAAAGAGGAGAGAGAAATAGTGAATAGCTATACTTACTCCATATATTAAAAGCTAAAAAGAAAACTACTTGGCAAAGATTTCTATGCCACATCCATATTTTTGAATTCTACTTCTTTTCTCTTTAACTCTATTTCTTTTCTAACATTCTCAAGGATATGAGAGAGAAAATGAAAAGGAAAACCAACATTTATCTCTTTGAATTAATTGCAACACATAAAGCATATATATATATATATATATATAGATAGATAGATAGAGAGAGAGATATAGAAAGTATTTTGAGCCTCATTTTATTTTTCCACTTTATTATCCTTTAATAAATTTATTTCATGGTATTTTAACGTTCAACCCCTCAATTATCATTGTTTAAGAAAAACCTTATTCTCAAGCTTAAATAAATTTTTGAAAATTTGGGTTGTTACACTAATCCTCCTTTACTTAGCTCTGATGTCTTGAGGTAGATTTCATGTAATTCATCAAGTCTCGATATCTTTATATAATATATCTACCTAAAATGGCGTGAAACAAATCACAGATCAACATATCAAAATATACTTTGTACGTGGGGTGCGTGCAATAGTGCGCAAGTAATATAACAACATATAATCAATCAATTACTTGCAATTAGGAACTAGAAATTTTATTCCTAATTCTAACCCATACTTGATGTGATATCTTGGGTGTGACCACTTTCCCTTCATGGCTCCTGTACATCACCCCTCGATGCTTATCATCCTAGAATTCAGAATAATATCTTTCTTTTTGTGGTACTTATAGTGGTATTATAATTGAATAGAATGTACATAAATAACCAAAAGTTTATTTGAAAAATCTTTGAGAAGCACTCAGAAACCTTGACAATTGATAATGTGGGTAGTCATAATCATAAGAACCTATGCAATATAAACTTCAAGTATATTCAATCAATCCAATCAACAGATCCAAGCAATCAACATTCAATCTACATATATGTAAATCCTAAAGTGTCACCATCATCATATTATATAGATTAAATGCTACTCAAGTCCTAATCTAGATTTTAGGGCTACCTTGGGCTTGGATAAGGAGAAAGGGTACAAACCCTAGTTCCATTGCACATTAAAGCTTAAGTGAAGATCCTAATTATCATATTTATTACATCCTTACATTATGATCACTTAGATTCAATTATGTTGATTAACAACATAGACTGTCATGATCATTGGTTCAATACCCTAATTATACATGTATGTGATTATCCACTCTAGAAATCCTAATTATTCATCTTTGTGACCATGTTCATCTTGATTTGTCATTACATACAACAATATTAGATATTACCACACAATAAACTTTATCCATGTATTTAACATCTTACTACTTAGATCTAGGGTTTTTATGTACTAATCACTTACTAAACATGTATCCAGGGCAATTTTGGAATTAGATCAAATTAGGTCTCAATGATATTTTATTCACATTTCTCTTATTTTTTTGATCAATTTAATATATAATCTTTATATTTTTTGACAATCCTAACAATTTCTATTATTTAACAAAAACAACACTTATACCTTAACCCTGGGACATGTGGTGCACCCTGTCATTGGTTGACACTATAAAAACCTAGTGCCAAACAATTTAAGTGGGGTTGTAGTTCACGGGTCTAGTTTTCCTTTGGACCGACTATAACTTGGAAGACCACCATAGGTTGCTGGTCCACCTCCACCTTCCTCGCGATTGCGGGAGTATACTTTTGCCGACGGGTGGAAGGTGGGACAATGGTCCCAGCCCTTACTCTAGTGAGGTCAGCCCACCATCTCTCCCTCCAAGCCTATTCCCTCTACTCAGGAATGTCAGAACTACAATACGGGTGAGGTCGGGAAATCTGTACTGGTCACTGGGATCGGCTATAAGCACAATGACCCGTGTGCGACCAACATCGATCTATTCAAGCATTGCACAGATGTCACTCTTAGTGTGTAATGGCTGTTGTGGATATGTGCCATGTTGCACTGGGATCTTGGAGGCATATTGGGAGTACCAGCTAAATTCATGGGATATGGCTACGGGTGGCATCATAGTTCTCAGCCTTGAACCAATGCGAGAAATCAATTCCTTTGTTCTTCAACTCCTCTTTTTTGGGTCCAATCATCTCCATCAGCTTCTTGTGGATCACACTATGGGCTATCATGGCTAGGGTAATGTTCTCCTGGGGGTGAGGGCTTCTTGCCCAGTCTTATATATATGTATCTTAGGAGAAACCATAATGGGTTCCATGAAGAGAGAAAGGGAGGGAGAGAGCACCCTCTAAGAACAGGTCTGAGTTCCCTTCCTCATACGGTCTATGGATATGGAAGGTGTTTCAATCCGAACATTAATTAATTGTTGATTCTATTATTCCTTTGCCATATACACGAGTCCAAAGCATTCTCTTTTACATTCCTCATACTAATTCTTTTCTCTCTCACGTTATGACAAAAACCCATGGGACAAAAGTGCGTGGTTGTAAAAAAGGAAGACCTTGAAAATATTCCCAATATAGAGACACATATGTCCTCAACTTATTACCAACTTTATACCAAATCCATAAAGGAAAGCATGAAACATATTGGGTAGTCTGATTGTTAAATTGTTTCCCAATTCTTTAAGACTTGAAATTTGATTATTCTTTATCTCTCTCTTCAGTATATTCCTTAATTCAATTATAGGAACTAACTAATATTTTTTCCAACTCCTATCTAATGGGTGGAATTTATTTAGATGTATTTTGTATACACAACTTGCTCTTTTAAACATTTTGTTATAAAACAATCACCATTATTTCTCCCAAAATAATCTAAATTTCCTTATGTTGAGTATTGCAAAGTCAGGATGCAATAACACTATTAGATGCCTCACATCTCGTGTTACCATTCCTAGTTAGATAATTTATCCATTAATTATCTAAAGTACTATAAATCATATTTTATTTTGGATACTTGCTTATTATTTCATATTTCTATTTTTTTCAACAATAAAGCCATTGTTATTTGTTTATGCATAAAATCTGTAATTTCTTAATCTTGTGGCACAAGGATAAATTTGCAAAGAAAATAGTCTCATGCACCTCACTTGGGCCATGGGTTTCACCCATAAAAACCAGTGGATAATATTATTATTTCATAAGTAATACCATTGGGGAAAATTACTTATCAATTCATGCCTTATATTTATGTGATTCAAATTCACCAAATATTGATGATATTATATTAACCCCTCCTTAAAAGGAATTTTATCTCTAAAATTCAAACCTAGTATGGTAAAGGTGAATGATAAATCATTTTAATTTCAAACCATAGGATTAGCAACTCTTCTTGGAACACTTCAATTGATATGCACAAACCTTACGTTATTACTAAGATTGGTACCTGAAATCAATTCAAGGTATATCCACATCCTTAGTATTGACATGATGTCATTTCTTGGTAATTACATTTTTCATTTGGAGGTTTCAATTTCATTTGGTGAGTATCTTTTCACCTAGGTTCCCAACCTATTATTCATTCATTTCCACATAAGGATAAGGTAACACCTCAAACCCTAGATACCTTAGGCTAGTCATTCTCATAGGTCAATTTTAAGCATAACATGTTGGTATGTATGCCCAGAGAGCCAATCATTTAATGTTTGTGAATTTCATATCTTGTAAATGATTAATAATAAAGGTAATCTTCCAATTTATTCTGTTGTATTAGGTTATGAGATAATGAATGTAATGTAATAAATGTCTAAAGAATGATGTTACTAAATGAAATATGTATTAGGGTTGAGGACTTGAACAATGGGATCATACATATGTTAAGGTATATACATTCTTGTTATCTCCTTGGTCGAATATTATTGTGGAAGGCTGATAGACAACAATAATACATAAGACTAGAGTGTGTGTTGGTTCATGACAAAATCTCATTAGTCATGATATGTGATATCAAACCAAACACATATATACTTTTTATAGAATAGTGTGTTGGATATACCCACCTTAAGAGTGATTCATGGAAACCAGGATTGGTAGTAAGAATCATCTCTCGTAGTGATGGTGGTGATTGTGGTTCGTATACCTAAAATCACTACACTCATTACATGTTATTTGATGTCCTTTGACATTATCAAACATGACCTTGAATACGTTGTAAAGAAGCGAAATCACCTCTCTACTAAATATGGCAAAAAAAAACACCAATGAATAGTAGTGAAATTTAAAACTTTGACTATATTCAATTTAATAAAGAGTACATCAAAAATTTCCCAATAAGGGTGTACATGCTATATACAAGTAAAAGATCTAAGGTAGAGAAAAACTAAACTAAAAAAGTATGTCTTCAACAAAGAAACTTAACAGATAAGTCCATGATGGAAGGATGAAAACCTTCTTCTAGTCTTAGGCTAGTTCACCATGCTGCTGTTGCGCACTTTGATCCTAAACCTGGGTGGTTGGGATCACCCAATAAGAGGAGAAAATAAAGTATGTGTCAATTCAAGGAATAAGAACAAATAAAGTATAACAAAAAGTAAATATGGAGTAATGATTCCACTATGCTAAAGAAATGTCAAAAGTATGAGGCATATAAAAGAGAATACTTTCCATAACATCACATATTAATATTGAAGTATGCATGATATAAGTATAACTACATTATCTAAAGTAGGGCCTAGGAACCTACCAACTTCAACCAAAACAAATAGGTGAGGGAGAGTTGTCTCATTCCCAAACACCTACAATATATATATATATATAAGTGGGGAGAGTGGTCAAATTCCCCACAGCTCATCCAAAACTATGGGAGGCTAGTATAAAGGTACACTACAATAGTTAATAAGTCATCAAGTTATCATGCTCAATAAATAAAATGGCAATATTAAACAACAAATTAATAGTGACATGGAAGGAGGTATAAAACCCAAACAAGTAGTGAAATAAATGTGCCAAAAGAGTATAAATGGGGAACAAGGTATAAGTCTATGCCTCATTAGGAATTTAGGGTTGGATAATAACATGCCCAACTTAGAGTTTAGAAATGCACATACCTAATTTTAGAGTTCTAATCATCACTTTCACAAAACTAGCTTGTACCCAAGACAACTTTATCCTAGTTACAAATTTATATACAATGACTAGGGTTTATAAAGCATACTATGTGAGAAACCCTAAGTTTGGACTTTCTAGGAAAACCAGCGATTTAGTACTCAAAAATTGGACCAATCGATTACATGGATTCTCTTGATTAAGAAAAGATATTTATTTATTAAATTTGGAGTTAAAATGAATTAATTACATATTGTAAGGCTTTTTATATAATTAAAATTGTTTTTATGATAAACATCAAAACATGGATGCAAAACAAGACTGGGAAACATTAAATTTGTATTCCTTGTGAAAAATACTTTACAATGAGTATTTATTTGTATTTTTTTGAGAAACCTATGATTTATAATAAATTATATAAAACTGATCAATGAAAATGCGAGATTAATCCACATGGGCGATAAATTGCGCGAAAAAGAAGACAAAGGGGCTGGGTCGTACTGACATCGCCCAATCACGGGTGACTAGGAAGCGGGTCAGCGCTCATGGGGCCTTAGTCCGGTGAGAAACCAAAAGTGGCAAAATGACTAAATTACCCATATATGAAAAACAAAATAAAAGTGAAGACAACAGGGGTGAAATAGGGAAACCACCGAGGGGGGTTATCCCCTAGCTCTCACCAACCATGTTGTGAGCAACTCGAATCCGATTTGGGTGATTCTATAGGTTGTGATGGAAAAGGGAGTTGAGGGAAAAAAGAGAGAGAAGAAGATGATGAACTCACCTAGGTCATCAATTCCTATGCTGGTGTCACTGATAGTCCTGGAGGAGCGCCACAAGGTTTGGGCAGAAATTGGGATGGTGGTGGCTATGCAAGAAAGATCCGTGCAAATTGAGGCAAGGAACTTATTTCTTGGGTGCCTACGAATACGAGAGTTCTCTTATTTATAGAAGGAGTCATGTCCCATGCTGTAAGGAGTGGGACCCGAGAGGGAATCCACTCCATGCTAAAAATTTATTTGAAGAATTAAACATCCATTCTGAACACACTCAAAGATATGCTGGAATAGGTGTAAAATTTTCAAACTTCAATAAATGATATTCAAAACAACCAAAGTGTAACAACGGAATTAAATAAATGACTATATTCAATTTTTACAAAAGATTACAAAAGTACATCATAATACCCCATAAGGGTTTACATGTATGATACAACATAAGGATCTAAGTAGAGGGAAGTCCAAACTACTTCAAATCTATCTCCAAGAAACATCTCCAATTGCTAGGTCTATGTTGGAAGCTATGTTCTCCTTAGTCATGTTCAACACCTTGATCTAAACATGGGTGGTTGGGAAATACCCAGAAAAAGGGAAAGGAAAACAAAGTATGTGTCAAAAAATATGAATAGGATATCAAGGAAAAGAAAACACGTAAATAAAGGCTAGTTTTCATCATAAGATGAAGATTTCAAGAGTATGAGGCTATTTTTAAATAGATGCTTGCCATAAAGAAAATATAATAAAAGGGTTGCATGTGAGATAATTATGATTACATTAAATAAGTAGGGTTGAGGAACCTACCATACCTCAATATATAGGTGAGGGGATAATTAATACATTCCCAATCACCTACACATATTTTTATGGGGGAGAATAAGACATTCCCCAGGGTGAATTGATACATGCCCTATCTATGGGTGGTTGTACATAAGTACCAATACTATATCTAGATAGTCCATAAAATCAAAATTTTAGAAAATAAATCATGGCAAGTTAAAGCATCATATCAATTAGAACATGGCAGTGGGATACAAGACCCCAAAAAAATAATATCATTACCAATTTTGAGGCAATTTAACAAAAGAATCATGAATAGAGGGAATAAGGTTCATTAAAGCCTCATTAGGGAAATATAGGGTTTGGTTTGCAAATATCTAAACTTAGGGTGTAAGAATGCACATACCTTTCTGACTGATATCAGTTACCAATTTTCATCACATTAATTGAGTCCATGTTCCTCTTTGCCCATTTTCAGTGTATTAACATGTATTAGAGTACATAATGCACATTAATGTATAGAAACCCTAATTTTATAAATTTTTAGCAAAACTCGGGTTTAGAATCTAAAAACCTCACTAATGAACTTATTAGGTTCTCCTGATCAAGAAAACACATTTTATGTTAATTTTGGAGTTATGGTGATTAAGATGTAATTTTTATGGATTTTACACATTAAATTCATTTTCCAAAAACCACCCTACGTCAAAACTCGAAATCAAACCTTAAAAATATTTTTAGTAGATAGATATTAATTTTCCAATTCCAAAACATATTTATTTGTCAAATTTGGATAAATGGATTAAAAGATATGAATTTTTCAATTTGATCCAATCAGGAAATGACAAGTCAGAAATCTTTGAGAGAGAGGAATAGGGAGAGAGGTGGTAGAGAGATAAAAAATACCATTTGACCCAAGATTAGGATTGGAGTTACATAGGTAACCAAACTAGATCTTCTATAGAAGGTAAAATAGCAAGAAACTAAAACCTTAGAAAAACATGGTAAATAGAGATGGAGATCATCGATTTTAACATAGAAGCATGAGTTTTAGGCATGTAGTAAGCCATATATGAGAAGGGGGTTATAAAAATATCCTCTAGGAAAGGTGTACAAGTTCAAGAAGAAAGATTCTTGAGCTATAGAGGCTAGTTTCTCCAACAAAGCTCCTATCTCGAGCAAGAAGCACCTCCTCCACTTTAGAGGTGAAAAACCCCAGCAATAGAACATGGACACGAGGTGTTTAAGGGCTCTAGGTGGGCTTTCACCATGGAAGGCCATAGTTACAATGTTTAATAAGGTGGTAGGAAGATAGAAAACATGAAAGCAAGGAAGGGAAGGAGGAAACTTATTAGTTTTGGTCGAAATCACCAAGAAGGAGCTTTGGAAACCCTAAATAGAGTAAATTCGGAACCCTAGGAGCCTTCTTCACCAAGGTAAGCACCCTCTTTTACCTAGGGACAAAAACTTCATGGCCAAAAATAGTAGGAAGTATGCTCTAAGTGAGAGGAAAGAGAAGGAGAACAAGAGTTTTCATATTCGGAGGTGGGAAGGGGTAGATATGGCTTTATAAAGAAGGGGGCAAGCATGAGGTGTTAATGGGACTTTCCATGTGTCCTTAGCGTAGGGCTTCATGACCATGCAAGAGAACATATCACAGAGGCTTGTTGAATATTTAATGTCAGTTCTAAAAGCCCATGGAGACTTCTAGGCTATCCCCACCATCCTCCAATAAAAAAAAATAACCCCATTGGTTGATAGCTTTTAAAGATAAGCTCATTTATAAAGAGGGTAATCCCTAAAATGCCCTTGGAGAGAAACACCTTCAAACCAAGGTGCAACTAGGTTCCCCATGGTTCAAAATCTTGAGAATGGCATGGGAATATCTAAGGATTATAATGCAAGTGATAATTTGCAAACAAAACCTCTCAAATGGGTAAATTGCAGAAAAGTCCGGAATGAACCTAAAATTGCATAACTTGCACAAACAATATCCAAATTGAACCAAATTTGAAACTTAGTCTAATTTTATGATTTCAAAACACATAGGTTAGATTAAGGTTTATAACACATAACTAAGGTCCTTAAATTGACTTTCACTAAGGTATTTGTGCATAAACCCTTTTATTGGTACAAATAGTGAATAAATGTTCACCATACCACTATAAATTCCACTAATTAAACATCAAGGACATAACAGACACAAATGAAAGGGAAAATTGGGAAAAAGGGTTACACGAAGATTACTTCTAAGATTCAATATGTTACACACGCTTTGACCAGATCGCCAGTGAGAGAATTCCCAGCCCCAGTTTGGGCATTTTGCACATACTGCATTTCAGTGCACGAGTTATAGCTCGGAAGAAACGGAAGGACATGCATATTCAATGGCAAAGAAGTGAGTCAAAATGATGGAGTACTGAGCAAGAACGGGTCGCGTATTCAAGGCATTGAGAGGCTACGAAATGGCTAGAGCTAGATGATGATTATGTAGCCGTTGTATGGCGAATCGAATGGTTGGGAGTGCGTGCCTCAGCAGAGTAACATGTGACTTTAATTAAAAACCAAAACTGTAAGTTAAATGGCTCACATTGATGGAATAAATTTGAAAACTAAATCAAACTTTGATTAAATCTTTAAAAATTGATTTGGTGGGTCAAACATTGACCTAATGACCCCAAAGTTTGACCATAGGCTAATATTAATGCCTAGATTAATTCTATGCAATTATATTTTCTTTTTTCACGAGATATGACCCTTAACCACCATATTGGTCATTAATATATATTAATGTATTTGAAGAGGGTGAATTAGTATGAAAAAGCTTTCTATTTAAATATTTGGGTGAAATTTCAACATAGACAACATACACTAATTTAAGAGTCATATCTCACCAAAATATTCCCTTTTTATGTTTTATTGGCACATAGGAGGAGAGAGAAAGGGAAAAGAGGTTTATTCTCTCATTAACCAACTCAATTCCACATTATTTCTAATTTCTTGTCCCAAAAGCCATAAAAACTTATATAATCTACTAATTATCTCTCATTAATGATCATTTTGCATTATTAGACTCTAATTAAAACATTAGTTGAGATATTTGTACAAAAACCCATTCATTGTAATGATTGTGGGTTAAATATAAATCACATCATTAAGTATTGTTCAATTTCAACATTGAGGCCAAAGAGGATAGAAAAGATAGGAAAATTTAGGGAAAAGGACAAAAGGGTATGAAGGAAATGGAAAGCTTGAAAATGGGTTAAATTGCAAATAAACCCAACATTCAGTATGTTACAACTCTCCACCCCTTGAAGAGGATTTCATCCCCAAAATCTCAACAAGAGGGAAGGGTGAGTACTTAACATCCCAACATTAAGAAACTAGGTGGTTACCTCTAATCTATGGTACTTCACATGCTCTACTCATAAGTCAAGTTCTTGCTAAGATTCCCACTATTCATATTACCTTTTATCAAATATAACACAATTAAAATTTTGTCTTATTAGCATTATCTCCATTATGACGTTACATCAACCTTAATGTTCTATATAATTGTGTCAGGTTATATTCACATTGTTGTCAAAAGAATTACATCTCAACATCATGTACAAATCATATGTATTTCTCATTTACTAATTAAGAATTTTAAGCACAATTAGAGTTTACTAAGTAATCTCAATATTTATTAATGTATTAGGTCAAAATCCTTAATAATTTGAATTTACTCTTTATTATCCTCATATTACCATCATATATAATTATCACATACTATATTGTAAGAAATAGATAATATTATCCAATAAGTTATTAAGTCAACACTAATTCCAAATAATGTCACATTAGTTTTTATTACACATTGTCACATCACCTTTGATACTCATATTAACATCATCACTAATCATTTTCTCCTATTTATTCACTTCTTATTATCAATTATACACATTTAACATCACATTAGGCATTTATGAATGTTTATGTGAATCCAATTACTCTTTATCATATTTGAGTTATTATATGTATTTGAGTGAATAGGATGGAACACATTACATATTAATGAATTGATTCATATACTAAGTTATGATTAGGTGATTAATGAGGTGTGTATTATATAACAAGGTGATATGACTTACATATATTGATAACTTGAATAAATTATGATTAGGTGAATATATTCTATTTATATGTATAAAATTATATTATCTGATGATGACACCTAATGTCACTAATGTACCATGAAGGCATTAAGGATATGCATATATATGTTAGGGTTAGATGATTACATCTTAGGGTTTAGGTCAATATGACCATATATGTTATGCATTTATCTTTTCATTAGGGTGACATGGTCAACATTATGTGTATTCACAATTAGTGAGATACTCATATTATGTGTATTAAGTATTTGTTGGGGTTTGAGCATATGAAATATTCATTAGATGACTTATTGTATATTCATTCGTATATAAAAAAATAGGTAAAGTTATAATTATAACTTGTTTTAGTCAATTATAATGATGTAAGCTCACTAATCTCTTATTTGTGGAGCTAGGGTTTCCAAATTCAGAGTAGCTAGATTTCAATGTATTGTAGGACTCCACCCCTTAATATGATTTCGTCCTCGAAATCAACAATTCCAAAATCTATCATGGTACTATTACTAGTACTACTTCTCCACTTAAAAGGGTTGACCTATCAAGTCAAACTAAGCTAGAGGTAAAAGAGTGAGTCTAAATAAACCATGTATAGGATCCAACACTTGATTGTTTTACAAATCACTATCACCAACCTCAATGTCTAGTATAGGGTAGACTACCCCTAAACATGGAAATCTAAGACTCATATAAGGAACTTATGGAACATAAGGTGATTTTTTTGGGTAACTAAGTCATCATATTAGGTTCCTAAGGATACTCAACATTGAGGTTATTTCCCTAAAGGTACGCTATTTCAGACAATTAGTATCAGCTCTGGCTAGGCTGATGTCATATGGATCTGGGAGTCCTCATAAACCAAGCTAGTGGCGCGGAGGAAAATTTTTCCAGCCCCCAGTCCCTGACCCTTTCTAGGCTCCCTTGCTTTCAATTTATGTCCTAATAGCTACCTAATAGGCTAATCACCTAAAAGTTGACTAAAATATTTCTAATATGAAATTTTTATGATCCTAAACCAACTTCTCACCATAGGTCAATTCCAAGGTGAGCATTTTAACTAAAGGGAAACTATATGAGGCAAGCATCCTAACTTGGGAGACAAATTGAAATAGTCAAGATTCTGACTACCATGGGCTCTGATACCATGCTTTAAAGAAGCGAAATCACCTCTCTACTAATAATGGTCAACAAAAGTCCGATGAATAATAGAGGAAGTTAAAACTTTGACAATATTCAATTTCATAAAAATGTACATCAAAACTTTCCCAATAAAGGTGTACATGCTATATACAAATAAAGGATATAAGGTAGAGGGAAACTAAACTACATCAATATGTCTCCGACAGAACAACTTAACAGATAAGTCCATGATGGAAGGATGAACACCTTCTCCTAGTCTTAGGCTGGTTCACGATGCTCATGTTGCACACTCTGATCCTAAACTTGGGTGGTTGGGATCACCCAACAAGAGGAGATAATAAAGTATGTGTCAATTAAAGGAATAAGAACAAATAAAGTATAGAAAGTAAACATGGAGTAATGATTCCACTATGCAAAAGAAATGTCAAAAGTATGAGGCACATAAAAGAAATACTTTCCATAACATCACATATTAATATTGAAGTATGCATGATAAAAGTATGACTACATTATCTAAAGTAGGGATGGGGAACCTACCAACCTCAACCAAAACAAATAGGTGAGGGAAAGTGGTTACATTCCTAAACACCTAAATATATATAAAAAAGTGGGGAGAGTGGTCACATTCCCCAGGGCTCATGCCCAAACTATGGGCGGATAGTGTAGAGGTACACTACAATAGCTAATAAGTCATCAAGTTATCATGCTCAATAAATAAAATGGCAATATTAAACAACAAATTAACAGTGACATGGCAGGGGGTATAAAACCCAAACAAGTAGTGAAATAAATGTGCCAAAAGAGTGCAGATGGGGAACAAGGTATAAGTCTATGCCTCATTAGGAATTTAGGGTTGGATAATAACATGTCCAACTTAGGGTTTAGAAATGCACATTCCTCATTTTAGAGTTCTAACCATCACTTTCACAAAATTATCTTGTATCCAAGACAACTTTATCCTAGCTACCAATTTATACACATGGATTAGGGTTTATAAAACATACTATGTGAGAAACCCTAATTTTGGACTTTCTAGGAAAACCATCAATTTAGGACTCAAAACTTGGATCAATTGATTACTTGGATTCTCCTGATTAAGAAAACATATTTATTTCTTAAATTTGGAGTTAAAATGAATTAATTAAATATTTTTTAATATAATTAAAATGGTATTTATAATAAACATCAAAACATGGATACAAAACAAGATTGAGAAACCTTAAATTCGTGTTCCTTGTAAAAAATCCTTTCCATTGAGTATTTGTTTGTATTTTTATGAGCAACCTATGATTTACTACAAATTATATAAAATAGACCAATGAAAATGCGAGATAAATCCATGTGGGCGATGAATTGCATGAAAAAGAAGAGGAAGGGTTGAGCCCACACTTACCTGGCCCAATCAGGGTGGACAAGTAGAGGGTTAGTGCTCACGGGGCCTCGATCAGGTGAGAGACCAAAAGCAGCAAAATGACTAAATTACCCCTATATGAAAAACAAAAGAAAAGTGAAGACAGTGGGGGTAAAATAGGGAAACCACCGAGGGGGGTCATCCCCTAGCTCTCGCTAGCCATGCTGTGAGCAGATCAAATCTTTTTTGGGCAATTCTATAGGTAGTGATGGAAAGAGAGTTGAGGGCGGAAAAAGAGAGATAAGCAGATGACAAACTCACCTAGGTCATCAATTCCTATGCTGGTGTCACCGATAGTCGTGGTGGAGTGATGCAAGGTCTTGGTGGAAATCATGATGGTGGTAGCTATGTGAGAAAGATCTGTGCAAATTGAGGTGAGTAACTTGTTGCTTGGGTACCTACGGATATGAGAGTTCTCTTATTTATATATGGGGTCGTCTCCCATGCTCTGACCGAATTGCTGATGAGGGAGCTCCTAGCCTTAGTTTGGGTACTTTGCACACAATGTGTTTCAACACATGAGTTATAGCTCAGAAGAAATGGGAAGGATAGGAAGATTCAATAACAAAGAAATGAGTCAAAATGATGGAGTACCGAGCGAGAACGGGTTACAAATTCAAGACATTGAGAGGCTGCAAAATGACTGGAGCTAGATGATGATGCCGTGGTCGTTGGATGGCACATCAAACGGATGGGAGCGTGCGCCTTAGTAGAGTAATGTGTGACTTTAATTTACAATTGAAACTATAAGTTAAATGGCTCATGCTGATGAAATAAATTTGAAAACTTGATCAAACTTTAAACAAATCTTTAAAAATCAATTTGGTGGGTCAAACATTGACCAAATGACCCCAAATTTAGACCATAGGCTAATATTAATACCTAGATTAATTATATGGAATTAGATTTTATTTTTTCATGAGATATGACCCTTAACCACCATATTGATCATTAATATATATATTAATGTATTTGAAGAGGGTGAATTAATATGAAAAGGCTTTCTAGTTAAATCTTTGGGTGAAATTTTGAGATAGACAATATACACTAATTCAATATATATCACCAAAATATTCCCTTTTTATATTTTATTGCCACATAGGATGAGAGAGAAAGGGAAAAGAGGATTATTCTCCCACTAACTAACTCAATTCCACATTATTTCTCATTTCTTGTCCCCAAAGCCATAAAAACTCTAAATTAATATAATCTACTAATTATCTCTCATTAATGATAATTTTGCATTATTAGACTATAATTCAAATACTAGTTGAGATATTTGTGCAAAAACCCATTCATTGTAATGAATGTGGGTTAAATATAAATCACATCATTAAATATTGTTCAATTTCAGCATTGAGGCCAAAGAGGATAGAAAAGATAGGAAAATTTAGGAAAAAGGCCAAAAGGATATGAATGGAATGAAAATCTTGAAAATGGATTAAATTGCAAATAAACCCAAGATTCAGTATGTTACATAAGGGATGCCATAAATATGATTCTTAGATGGGGAGTGACAGTGAGTGATATAGATGGGATTTGCCCCTCCTACATGAGTTTGATATCCTGGTCACTTGATAAGCGAGAATGAGAAAAGAATGACCATGTACTTGTGAGTCAGTAGATGTTATTGAGCTCACATATAACTCAGGCAGTCTACTTTAGTTTAAGGAATGTGGATTTAACATTAAGGATGATGATTCCATGCCTTGAGTTCAATCTGGATATCAGAAATAAAGGAACTATACAATCAATGTAACACTAATCACAGATTGTAGGTTGAAGTTGTTTTTCAACTTTCCAATTACTTGGGTAGCAATAATGTCTTGCTAGATACCACTCATTGCTTGTGATGTCGTAAATCAGTTATGGACATTCACTGTCAATGTAACTTGGGACATATAGGGTCACACACATAGGATACATCTGGAATAGGAGTTTATTAATGAATTTGGTTTAAAATTGATTACTAAAGTGTTAGGTATTTAATTTAGACAAGATTCACAATCATGAATCTAAAATGATTGGTTCACCAAGTGAACCGATTGACTCAGATGTTTGAAGTGACATGTTTAGGTTTTGAACTAACCATTTGGTTGATCATTGCAATTGGATCAATGATTGATGCTGATGTCATGTTGTGCACTAATCAAATATCAGTTTCCAATGCAATTGCAATTGGGAAACACTGTGAAATGACCATTTCAAGGGTTGGAATGATCGTCTAACCTATGAACTAATAGGTTCACGGGTGAACTGACTGGTTCATCATTTGCATGTTCTAGAAAATTCATGAAAATTCATCTCTTTGACTCCCAGATGAATTGGAAATCCTGACCCTAACCCTACGATAAATAAAGGGGTAGCAGAGGCATTCTAAAGATACACCAATAAGCTCTGATAATTGTTGTCTTCTCATAGTTGTGGTAATATGAGAACTTGAGCAAGTACTACATATCAAAGGGAGGTATATCAAGGTAGAGACAATTGAGAGAGCAAGTCGATGCCAACACATTGACTAGAAGGGAAACTCCTTCTTGTCTATTTATATAGAATGACAAGAGTTCCTGGTGGTCCACGTGGACTACTATAGAGGTGACGGGGCTGTTGCTACCCACTAGGATAATGTAGTGAACCATCGTCTTGGTGATCAACCAGTAGGCCGCTGCCGATGCCATCCAAGTGCAACTTGAAGAAAGATGTATACTATAGCAAGGGATAGTCGTTGGACTTACTCTAGGACCAGGTACAAATATTGCAAACCTCCTTCCCATTACATAGTTGTTGATGCGATTTACTAATCAAGGTGAATATGGTAGTAAAATTTTATTTCCACTACCATATCAGATGCCATATTTCCCTACAGTGGTATCAGAGCCACATCAATTTACTATGCTTTAGGATTTAATCAATGAGATCAGATTTTTGTTTTATCATTTATTTATTGCATATGATGTGGATACTTAAAATGATTAATTTCCATATCCTATTAAATATCACCTACGATCCCAACTTATATATATATATATATATAATTTATACGTGTCACCTCAAAATTGGTTTTAATGGTGGATGTTAGCATTGTTATGACCAATAACCCCTATACCTTTGTACTTGGTTGAATGGTTGTTATTCCTGTTTTATATCTCAATTTGCATACTGAGCCTCTCTCTCCTTTTTCCATATGTAAAATTATTAATTCTTTCCTTCCTATGCTCCCCTTGAATGTAACTCGAGGTTTCTCTATTACCATGTAATATGTTAAATTAGATTGGGATAGTTTTAATTCTTGTTATGGAAAAGAAGACACTCAACACCAGATGAGTAACTCATTTTAGAAGACAAACGGATTGGTTGGAGGACCGAGGAGGCCAGAAGATAGGAGGAGCCAAATAGATTGGCTGGTGACCCAACTGATCGACTGGAGGTGTCCAAAAGTCTCTTGGACTAGAGACCAAATGGTCGATCTGACATATCAATCAACCGACGAAGAGGTGAACTGATCTGTTCAAGAGTTGAATCAGTCGTCTTGGACTGGTTCCAGGCTTCCAGCATGGATCTTCTTGAACAACATGTTGCTACATATGATGTGGATCTTAGGTGGTAGTAATTCCTTGTGGCTCCAAGGAATTAGGATGATATGACTATAACCGTCTCTTATGTTTATAATTTTATGCTTTATTTTGTGGGACATAGCATGTATATGATACATATTATAAGTATGTGGTGATTGGATATGTATATGTATATAACTTTAAAATCCTTAACAAATATTAAGTCTAAGATTCTTTTGATAAGAAACACACATGAAAGGATTGATTGATTAACCATAGTTTACGCTAAAGCATGGTGCACCGTCTATCTCTTGGAAGTGTGATGGTAGATATGTAGTTTTTTCCAAGAAAGATACATATTCTATCACGTTGGCTTTTTGATCAAGCTTAACTAGGCGATCTTAACAAGATTAAATACCTAGAAGAGTGGAGATGCATTGTAACAAGGAGTTGTGCAAACCAACTATCAAAAAGTTGCATTTAGATGCAATTGAAAAAAGTTGTCTACCTAAATAGTCAAGTTATAGGCGATCAACCAAAGTTGAGTCATGATTTGATGAAATGTGGATCTTGGCTCACTAGAAGATTGTATAGTGCAATCTTCCAAATTGGTAGTGAGAGATATCAATATGAAAAAAATAGTGGGAGTGATATAATTAAAGGCCTAATTAATATTGTCAACATTATAAAATCAAATCAAAAGTGTTTTGACAAAGTGCAAATTTTACTCTTGTAGATTTACATGAAAAACACACAATCTTTCCAATAGGTCCTTGAAAAGGATAATCTAAACAGGATAAGATTCCATAACTAGTTCAGGACTTTGAGAAGCATTCTCTATGTCCATGAAGCACCAATGCCAGTGGAACCCAATCCATATTTGCCTAAGGCTGAAATGGATGCTTACTTGAAGCATTCCAATGATGTTATCAACATCAAGAACCTTATGCTGGGCTATATGAAATATGAGTTGCATAAACAACATGATAAACAAGAAAGGTATAATGTCTCTAGGGAAGTATTTGAGTGCAAGCTGATAGAGGTAGATCCAGTAGAGCTCCATGTGCTCAATATGATTGGGCATGTGGAACATCTAGAGAGACTGAGATTTCCTTTAGGTCAAGAGTTGACAACTAGTATATGATTCTACAATCATTACCCGAATTATATAGCCAATTTATTGAGTGGTATCACTTAAGTAACATGGCTGAACCATTATCAAAGTTGCTTGACATGTTGATAAATATCGAAGGACAAAATTGTGATAATGATCAATGAAATAGAGTCCAAGGACAAAGGAAAGACCAAGAAGAATTTTGAGGTTAAGATGAAGTCCTAGTCTTTTGGACTCAAAATAAGGAGAGAGGTAAGGAAACCTAGGAAGATGAAGCAAGGGATAGCGATCTATATTTTTGTTATATATGTAATTGAGATTAAATTCACTACTTCATCATCTTGGGTACTAGATACAAGATGTGTATCCCACATTTGCTCAAAGTTGAAGGATATGAAAAGATGTAGACCTATGCAAAAAGGTGAGATTGAACTATGTGTTGCTAATGGAGCAAGAGTTTCTGCCAGAGCAGTTGAAACCTATGAGTTATCTCTACCAAGTGGGATTATAATAGAGTTGGAGAACTACTATTATGTACCTACCATTAATAGCAACATCATATATGTATTTTTTTGGACAAAAATGGATTCAAATTTCTTATAAAGAATGGTCGATGTTATATTATTAAAGATGGGATCTTTTATGGAAGTGCCCCAATGTCTTATGGTCTATACTTGGTAGATCTGAAGACAAGTGTGTATAACCTAAATACCAAAAGTCAAAAAATCGAAGCTCAAACCAAACATACCTTTGGCATTGTTGTCTAGGGAACATAAATGAGAAATGCATCTCCATACTCCATAAAGATGGTTATCTGGACTCTTTTGATTTTGAATGATTAGAGACATGTGAATATTTCTTGTTGGGTGAGATGACAAAGTCTCCTTTTACTAGAAATAGTGAGAGGGCAAGTGATCTATTAGGAATCATAGATACTAATGTATGTGGGCCTTTTAGAACAAATGCTAAAGGTGGTTATCAATACTTCGTTAACTTTATTGATGACTTTAGTATGTATGGTTATGTTTATTTGATGAAACATAAGTTAGAAACACTTGAAAAGTTCAAAGATTTCATGAATTAAGTACAAAACCAACTTGGTAAAAGTATTAAGGCACTTCATTGTGATCAAGGTAAAGAATACTTAAGCCAAGAGTTTGAGGACCTTCTGCTAGCCCATGGTATTGTATCATAATGGACTCCATTTGGAACACCACAATGCAATGGTGTATCATAAAGAAGGAATCACCCATTTCTAGATATGGTTCCATCAATGATGAGCTGACCTTCTAACTTCCTTCTGGGATTATTCTCTGGAAACTGCCACATTTACACTAAACCATGTACCATCTAAATTGGTTCAAAAGACACCATACGAGACATGACATGGAAATCGTCCCAATGCGTCTTTAATGAACATTTGGGGCTGTGAAGCTTATGTAAGAAAGCACTTTCCTGAAAACTTTGACCCAAATCAGACAAACTTGAAACCAAAGGGTACTACTTTTATACTGCATCTGACAACAAAGTGTTTGTTGCAAGTGATGTTGTATTTCTAGAAAAGGAATTCATTTTCAAAGGAATTAGCGCAAGGAAAGTAGAACTCAAAGCGGTTCAAGACCAAAAGAAAGCATTGAATCTATAGAGGTACATGAGAAACATAGAAAGTAACAAATTATTATGGAATCTCAAATTCCTCATGTAACATACTAACCTCATAGATCTAGTAGGAAACACCTTTAGCCAGATAGATTTGGTTATATAGTGACTCAAGAAGGTGATGAGTGGTCATTAAAGATGAGCCAAATACCTACCTAGAAGATGTTAATGGACCAGAATATGAGAAATGGCTTGAGGCCATGAGATCTGAGATGGAATCCATGTACACCAACAAAGTATGGACCTTGGTGGATCCACATGAAGGGGTAAAACCTATAGGGTGCAAGTGGGTCTTCAAGAAGAAGACTAACATGGATGGTAATGTACAAACTTACAAAGGATGATTGGTTTCAAAGGGTTTCAGACAAGTTCAAGGTGTTGACTATGACAAAATGTTTTCTCCATTTGCCATGGTAAAGTCCATCAAGATCATGCTTGCCATTGCAGCTTATCATGACTATGAGATTTGGCATATTGATGTTAAATATGCATTCATTGATGGGAATCTTCTTGAGGAAGTAGACATGACACAATCTAAGGGTTTTATAAATTCAAAGGATGCAAATAAAGTCTATAAGATACATAGATCAATCTATGGATTGAAGCAATCATCTCAGAGTTGGAATCTTTGATTTGATGAAACAGTCAAAGAGTTTGGCTCTAGTCAAAATGAAGATGAACCATATGTTTACAAGAAGGTTATTGGGAACAACATTGTATCCTCATATTGTATGTGGATGACATACTATTGATGGGGAATGATATCCCTACTTCATAGATGGTAAAGACCTGGCTAAGAAATACATTCTCTATGATGGACTTAGGCAAATAATCCTACATCTTAGGAATCAAGATCTATAGAGGTAATTCTAGAAGGCTTCTTGGACTAAGTCAGAGCATATACATTGACAAAGTGTTGAAGAGATTCAACATGGAGAACTCAAATAGAGGAAACCTTACCATGTCTAATGGTGTTACTATCTATAAATCCCAATATCCCAGTTCTTGTGAAGAACGGGAAACATGAGTAAGATTCCACATGAATATGCAATTGGATCTATCATGTATGCAATGTTATGCTCTCGTCCCGATGTCTTGTATACCTTGAGCATGATGAGTAGATATCAATCAGATCCTAATGAGAGTCACTGAATTGCTGTGAAGAACATCCTTAAGTACTTGAGAAGAACTAAGGATCAATTTCTTATTTATGGTGGTGATGAAGAGTTGGGTGTAAGGGGTTATACCAATGCAAGCTTCCAAACTGAAAAAGATGATTATCTATTGCAATCAAGATTTTTATTTTGATTCAACAACAGAGTTGTGAGCTGGAAGAGTTACAAGCAAGAGATAGTTGCTAATTCTACAATAGAGGCTGAGTATATTGCTGCATCCAATGCGATAAAGGAAGATGTCTGGATCAAGAAGTTCATTTGTGAACTTGGGGTGGTTCTAAGCATTAGCTATGTGATAGAGTTGTATTGTGACAATGATGGAACTATTGAACAAGATAAGGAACCCAAATTGCATCATCTTTCCAAGCACATACTATGGAAATTCCATCTAATACGAGAGATCATACAACGGGGATATGTGAAGATTTGTATAGTACCAACTGAGAGCCATGTAGCCGACCCCTTGACAAAAGCACTTTCATAGCAGAATCATGAAGGTCATGTTAGACCACTTGGGATTAAGTTCATGGGTGATTGGCTCTAAGTTCAAGTGGGAGTCTATTGGTATGTATGTCCAGAGAGCCAATCATATGATGATTGTAATGGCATATCTTGTAAATGATTTGATTAATAATAAAGGCAATCTAACAATTTATTCTATTTTATTAAGATATAAGATAATGATGTAACATAATAAATTTGTAAAGAATTATGTTACTCAATGAAGTATGTCTTCAGGTTGAGGACCTAAACAATGAGATCATATAGATTTTAAGAGTATATACATTCTTGTTATGTCCCTAGTCAGATGTCATTGTGGAAGGCTGATAAAAAACCATAACACATAAGACTAGAGTGTGTGTTGGTTGATGACAAAATTTCATTAGTCATGATATGTGACATCAAACCAAACACATAGATACATGTTAGAGAACAATGTATCAGATAAACCCACCTTGAGAGTGATGCATGGAAACCATGATTATAGTAAAAATCATCTCTCATAGTGATGGTGGTGATTGTGGTTCTTAGACTTGAAATTGTTACACTCATCACATGTTGTTTGATGTACTTTGACGTTATCAAATGTGACCTTGAATAAGGGTTGCCATAAAGATGATGCTCAGATGCATTGTGACACATGTGGAGTGATTGTGAGTGATGTAGAGATGGTTTGTCCCTCCTACATGAGTTTGATATCCTAGCCACTTGATAAGAGAGACTGAGAATAGCATGGCCATAAGCATGTGAGTCAATATATGATATTAAAAGCTCACATCTATCTTAGCTAGCCTACTCTTGTTCAATGGACATAGATTGAATGTCCAGAGGATGATGATTCCATGCCTCAATTTCAATCCGGATAATAGAGATGAATGAACTGTATGATCACTGTAACACTAATCATAAATTGTAGGTTGTAGTTTCTCTCCAACGTTCCAATTACTTAGGTAGAAACTATAACACTGATCACATATTGTAGGTTTAAGTTGTTCTTCAACTTTAAAATTACTTGGGAGTAATGATGTCTTTCTAGATACCATTCATTGCTTGTAATGTCATAAATCAATTATGAACATTTACTGCCAACGTAACTTGGGACTATAGAGTCACACACATAGGATACACCTATAATATGAGTTTATTCATGAATGTGGTTTAAACTTAATTACTAAAGTGTTAGGTATTCAATTTAAACAAAATTGGAAACTAAGATTCTAAAACAACTGGTTCACTAAGTCAACCGATCAACTCATATTTCTGAAATGATCGGTTCAGGTTGTGAACTGAATGTTTGGTTGATCAATGCGATTGGATCAATGATTGATGCTGATGTCATGTTGTACATTAATAAAATACTAATTCCCATTATAATTGCAATTGGGAAACATTGTGAAATGATCATTTCAAGGGTTGAAACGATCGATTCACCTATGAACCGATAGGTTCAGTGGTGAACCGAACAGTTCGTTGTTCCCATATTCCAAAAAAATCCTAAAAATATGTCTCTTTGACTCCCAGATGAACTGGAAATCTTGACCGTGACCCTCCTATAAATAGAGGGGTAGTGGAGGCCTTCCAGAGACACAACAATAAGCTCTGACAGTTGTTTTCTTCTCACAATTGTGGTAATGTGAGAACCTGAGTAAGTCCTACCCATCAAAGGGAGGGATAGCAAGGGAGAGACAATTGGGAGAGCAAGTCGATGCTATCACATTTACTAGAAGGGACAACTCCTTCTTATCCATTTATCTATAATGACATGAGTTCCTGGTGGTCCGCAAGGACTACTATAGAGGCAAGGAGGTTGTTGCCACCCACTAGGAGGATGCAATCTACCGCCGTCTGTGGTGATCAACCAAGAGACCACTGTCGACACCATCCAAGTGCAACTTGAAGAAATATGCACGCTACAACAAGGGATAGTCATTGGATCTGCTCCAGGACCATGTATAAACCTTGAAACCTTCCTCCCCATTACATAGTTGTTGACGCGATCTAATGTTCAAGAGGAATATGATAGTAAATTTTTTGTTTTCACTGCCATATCTGATGCCATATTTCCCTACATAACATAAGTCTACCCAATCTCTCTCACTCATAATAAGATGAAATAAGCGTTCGACTATAGGTTAAATACAAAGTTCATCACATTCCAAGAGTAGAGATGGTGTATCCACACATTAGCTCATAATTTAATATTTAATGTTGAATCACTCTCACAATGACTCCCAATAATAAATACTTTTTAATTCTATAATATTCTTGTATTTCATGAAGTCAAGTGTCTTTCTCCCTCTTAAGTTTGTACACAACTTTCTTAAATATTATTACAAGAATTCTTGTATCTTTGACATTTACACCTCATGTGTAATTAGACTTAGTCATTTCCTCAATGTCTCTAGAGGTATAGGTACATTTGGAGTGATCTCATACTAGCCTTGTGGACGTTATGCACTTCGGGAGTTCCTCTCACATTTCCCCTTGGGACTCATGAACTCATGAAGGTGGCCAATCTCCTGACCCATGGGCCTTAGGAAAACATGGATGGCCATCTCTGGAACGTAGGGTATTATGCATTTAGGGCATGGTCACTTGCTAATATCATTGATCTTATGTACCTTTAATCTTCCCTACTTGACCTTAGAATTGACTTAGGGATCTACTCTGTGTAGTTTTCTTTTGAGATACCACATCTTTACAATTTTGAAGCACATTATTTTCTCATGCAATTCTTTAACCCAAATTCCCTTCATCTCTTGACGTACACATTTTCCACTTCATGTTGCTTCATAGGGCTCATGGTGACCTTCCCTTCCTAGGCTTTCTCTTCATGGTGGCCTTCCTTTCCCGTCTTGGCATATTAGTGACCTTCCTTTCCTGGCTTGGTCACTAGTCATTGCACTGACTTCTTCTCATATTGGCCTTCCTTTCCCATCTTGGCCTATTGGTGACCTTCCTATCCCTGCTTGATCACCGATCATTTCAATGACTTCCTCTTATGTCAACCTTCCTCTCTCAGCTTGGCCTATTGGTGACCTCCCTATCCTGGCTTGGTCAGCTGTCGTTGTAGTGACTTTATCTTATACAACCTTCCTTTCCCAGCTTGGCTTATTGGTGATCTTCCTATCCCGACTTGATCACGAGTCATTACAAGGAATTCCCTTTTTATATTGGCCTTCCTATCCTATCTTGGTGGATTAGTGACCTTTCTATCCCATCTTGATCACATACTTTCAGCCATTTCCTTAGTGACTTTCCTTGTATCCCCCTAAGGTGGCATACTTAGATTCAAATAATTTATGTGCTTTCATATTTTTTGTTCTCACTCCTTCACACTTTAGGTGACATTCAAGGTTACCTCAATCATTAAATTTATGGGTCATCTCACCCTTCTAGGGAAGGTCCTAACCTAGGGTGTCTTCTTGACTCACACGAGGAGTTTGAGCACTCTAGGCACAACCTGATGCCATGAGTTTAGGGTTTTTCCTCCCCCATAGGTCTTTTACCACTCCTAGGTTGAACCACCGCAGGTCGAAACATCAACCCCAATGTTAAATTAAGGGTTTCATTTTTTTCGTCTTTATACAACCATTGGTTGCTTATTTTTCGTAAACCCTTTATATGAAATCCTTACTCCACATGCATGCATGGGAGACAGTGTCACCTAAACTCATTTGTATTTCCTCTTATTCTTGCCGTAATTTGATTTCTTATGCGTAGGGTTTCTATCTCTCCCACACCACTCTCATTACCTGGGATAAGGATTTAGGGTTAGGGACTACACAACCTACACCATGTATCTTAGGATTTTATGATTCCCTTGACCCACCAAGGGTTTTCCTAAACCAACACTAGTTCCATCTTGGGTTTACCTTTGTAAAGGAAAACCCATAGAACATTTTTCTTTACTTCATCATTATTTCCACATCAATTGGTGGAGGATGCCTTAATCCTACTTATTCTCAAAATCCTAACTTGATATGAGGAGGGAAGTATCTTTTGTTGACTCAAGGTCAATTTAGTCAATGTTGACTCAAGATCTAAATTGAATAAACCCTTGTTTTGATGATGACCAAACCATTCCAGTTATTTGTGTCTAATGCTTATACTTGAATGATTTCAGATTAGGTATAGACATACTCCACATTCGCTAACTTGTGCATCTCAAATTGGAGAAAAGACAAGTCAAAGTCAATACATGTGCACATTTTTGGAATATGATGTAAATCTATTAGAATTATGTTGTAAATCACTTGTAATGATTGCATGACTTGTAATTAAGCTTAGAAAAAATGAGTAGCACTTAAATCAAATATTTAAGCACTTTAATGACATTTTCCAAAATTCAGTACAAGCTGTCAATTGGTCCGTTACAAGCTCGACCGTTCCCTTGATAAATTATGAAAATGCCTAGGTTTAGTCGAGTTACAAACTCGACCGATCCGTTTGGTCAAGTTACAAACTCGACCGATCCGTTCGATCGAGTTACAAACTCGACCGACCACACTTTTCAAAATAGTGTAGAAAAGTGTTTTTAACCGCTGGAGTGTTTCAAAACTTGAAAATATATCCATTCCAATAACCCAAACGGCTAGTATTCATCCTTAAGTGTTCCCAAAAGATAAGAGGCATCCTCAACTATAAATAGGACCCCTTGGGATTCATTCCAAGGTCGAGCATTCAATGCAAAACTTTATATGAGGTTCTGAGTCTATAGTTGAGTGCATCCTACAAACTCCTCTCTCTCTAATCTTAATCAATTGCATCATCCATTAGAGTGAGTAGGATATTTGTAAGAGAGCTAGTACTACATGTATATCTTGTGAGGGTCTTACTTCCTCCACCTCCCAATCTCTTTTTTCAACCATGAAGATGAGGGTTCTCTCTCTTGGCTAAGAGAGGTGAAGAAGAACAAGGGAAGGAGTCCCCTAGTGAAGATCAAGGCCAAAGACTTGGAGCAAGAGTGGGTAAGCCCTTGGTGAAGGCAGAAGACTACTTGGTCAAGTACGTAAGTCCTTGGTGAAAGCTTCTCCAAGTGAAGGTTAAGTCAAAGGTTGAAGATCCAAGAAGAGTGGGTAATTCCTAGAAGGCTGAAGACTTGTGCAAGAGTGGATAAGTCCTTGGAGAAGGCTGAAGACTCATTGCAAAGTGGGTAAGTCCTTGGTAAGGTTAAAACATCTTTGTATTGGATAGGTAAGTCCTTTGGTGGGTCATGTATTCTAAGTCTTATGAATGAATATAAGAGTGTAATGGTTAAATAATCATAGAGGTTGACCTCTATAGGTAGTGGACTGACAAACTTCTAGTTTGAAGTGTGGAACCACTCTACATAGCTTGTCACTTGGTGCTTGTTCAATCTCTCTCTCCCTTTCTATGCATATTTTAGTTGCACTCAAATTTCTTATTTAGCAACCTTATCTTGTGATATAACTTGAAGGTCTAATGAATTTTGTTTAACTACATTCAGATCTATCCACCTCCCCCCCTCTAGAGCTTATCACCCATCCTAGGATCCAACATATTTTAGGCTTTATTAATCATGAGGATGAGAAGTGGATGAAATTAGAGATGGGAAAGCTTAGAGGAAACATTACTTTAGGCAAACCCTAGGTTCTGGCCAGGTCGATATCACATTGGCTAAGGTATTCCTTGTATAACAACTTAATGGTGTGGAAGAAAATATTGCCAACCCCCAAAACCATAATCCATTCTAGAAACCATTACCATCATGTCATGTCTTAATAATCTTCCTTATATTTCTATGGGTTACTTGAAATGATAAACTATTAAATATTATTTGGAAAATTTGGGGCTCTGATAACAAATCTAACAACCTCACTTTTCAGCATCCCCCAATTACAGAAAGACCCCAAAAGTTGAGAGCCATTAGCTAAAATTCCCAAGGATCCACATTTAGCAAATAACAAATAATATCAAATAATTTCCATTAGTTCAAATATTGTTTACAATATGCTCCTCTAAGGAGTAACATGGATTTCTATCATCAGAACTGTACACATGAGAAGAAGTATCTATATAATCCTCCTCTACTTATCTTTAATGTCTTCATGTAGATTTCATCTAATTCATCAAGTATCGATGCTGAAATTCCCAAGGAGCTAGATTTAGCAAATAACAAATAATAGCAAATAATTTTATTAGTTCAAATATTGTTTGCAATATGCTCCTCTAAGGAGTTACATGAATTTCTATCATTAGAACTATGAATATGAGAAGAAGTATCTATCTAATCCTCCTCTACGCATCGTTGATGTCTTTAGGAAGATTTCATCTAATTCATCAAGTATCAATATCTTCATATAATGTATTTACCTAAAATTGCATGAAACAAAGCAAACATCAACATATCAAAATATACTTTTACGTGGGGTGCATGCAAAAGTGCTCAAGTAATATAACAATATATAATCAATCAATTACTTGCAATTAAGAACTGGAAATTTCATTCCATATTTTAGCCCATACTTGATGTGCTATCTTGGGTGTGACCACTATCCCTCCAGGGCTCGTGTGCATCACTCCTTGATGCTTGTCATCCTAGGGTTTAGAATATGATATCTTTATTTATGTGATACTCATAGTGGCATTACAATTGAAAATAATATAAATAAACAACCATCAATTTATTTGAAAAATCTTTGAGAAACACTTGAAAACCTCGACAATCGATATTTCATATAGTCATAATTGTAACCACTTACATTTTGTAGAACCATGCAAATACTATGAAGTATATACTTCAAGTATATTCAATCAATCCAATCAATCAACATTTAATCTACATGTATGGAAATCCTAATGTGTCACCATCATATTATTCAGATTAAATCCTACTGGGGTCTTAATCTAGGCTTAGGGTTATATCAAGTTTGGATAAGGAGGAAGGGTACAAACCCTAGTTCCATCACATCAAACCATAAGTGAAGATCCTAATGATTAAATTTATTACATCCTTACATTGTGATCACATAGATTCAATTATGTTGATTAACAACATAGCATGTCATATACATGTATGTGATTATCCACTCTAGAAATCCTAATTATTCATCTTTGTGACCATGTTCATCTTGATTTATTATTCTATACAACAATATCAGATATTATCAAAAAATAAATGTTTTGCATGTATTTAGAATCTTAATACTCAGATCCATGATTTTTATGTACTAATAACCTACTAAACATGTATCCAAGGTACTTTTAGAATTATATCAAATCTAGGTCTCAATGATATTTTATTCACATTTCTCTCAATTTTATGATCAATTTGATATATAATCCTACTATTTTTGGACAATCCTAACATTTTCTATGAATTAAATAGAAACAACACTTACAACTTAACCCTGGGACATGAGACGCCCTATCATTGGTCAACGCTATAACAACATGGTGCCACATAGTTTAAGTGGGGGTGTGGTTTATGAGTTTGGTTCTCCTTTAGACTGGCTATCACCTAGAAGATTGCCATAGGTTGTTGGTCTGCCTCCCCCTTCCTCATGATTTCTTGAGTTTTCCTATCCACTAATGGGTGGAAGGCGGGACACCGACACCTGTTCCTACTCCAGTGAGGCTAACCCATCATCTCTCCCTCCAAGCCTACTACCTCCTCTCAGGAATGGTATAATAGTAGTATAGGTGAGGTAGGGCACTCCCTGCGGGTCACTGGGTTTGGGTACAAGCTCAATGACCTATGGGTGACCAAAATCTAGTTGTTCAAGCATGGATGTCATCCGCAGTGTGCAATGACTGGGTGTTGTTGCTATGGATATGTTCTATGTTGCATTTTTGATCGTGGAGGCATATTGGGAGTACTATTTGAAGCCATGGGATATGGTTGTTGGTGTCATCATAGTTCTCAGGCTTGAACCATGACAAGAAATTTATCCATTTCATTTTTCAACTCCTCCGTTGTGGGTCCAATCCTCTCCGTCATCTTCCTATGGATCTGTGACAAAGTGGAATTTTGCATAAGTATGAGTCAATTACTCTTTTCACCTCTTTATACTCATTCAAGGTCCCAAATGATTTTTCTTGGCTTCATAGTCAATGTTGACACTTAAATTCGAAATATGGTGATGAATGTGAATTTTATACACATTATAGCACCACCAATTGGATTCATTCATCACTTTTTCCAAACAAATTGATCTATAAAACTTAATCTTATGGTTCTCGAACTTTTCATTACTATTCTCCACATTATTTTGAAGCTATGGTCCAAAAATCATCTCATTTGGACATTCCTATATTTACTATGATTTCTTGAAGTTATAATGTTGAAAACCCTTTTATTTTCCTTTTATTTTCTCCCTTTTTGACTTGTCCAAGTCAGCGATCTGTGGCAAGGAATCAGGGGTGAGTCTCAGCCCTTGGATCTCCTTTCCACAGATCATGACCGGATCTAGTGGCCAATTCATCATCTTCTACCTCTGCAATCAGTGAGGAGTAAATGAGGGATCGAGAATGAGATCTCCCTCCCGCGACCTTATTTCAAAAATCTAAGCGAGCCAAAACAACCCTCTAGAAATTCCAAACTCAAATAACCCTAGTGTGACTAGATTTTGTACATGTTTGCACCCCCAACAAGCTCCTCTTGCTCTCCCATCTCACTCCGATGACCATGATTTTCGACCCAAGTCCTTTTCCCTAAAACCTACCCCCAAGTCCTACATAAACCCCTCAAAGGACCACTGCTATCATCCATCACGAGAACCACTTGCATCTAAATCTCCCACATCCTACTTCACCATTGATTTTTCCTTGCCTTCCACCTGATACAGTAGCGGTGCCGCCACACAGCCGCCTTGGGCGATCCTACTGCTCGCCCCCTCTCCTCTTTCTATGGCCCCCATTGGGTTCGTGAGGCTGAGGCAAGCTCGGCCGACACCTCATCTACCTCCTTTACCCTCTCCCGCTCCCAGACATCCCCCACTCCAGTGAGCCTGCCTCCCTGCTTTTGTGGCTCTTGCATGAGCCTACATGAGGGAGGAAAATGCCTAAATCATCGAGTCTAGAGAGAAAGCCACCAGATCAATTGAACTAGTAAGCCACGGTCGAACCAATCAATCAAGCGATGAACCAGTCAATTGGTGATCAAACCAGAACCTGGTCTGAGATAGCTGCCTCACCCACATTCGAAAATCTAGTCCGTCCAATCAAGTGATCCAAAACCCCCCATTTTCTACCAATAAGGTAATTATCTCCTCTCTACTCAGAAAATCAATTAAATGGCCAAATCTTGCTTAAATCATAGAAATTGCATTGTAGCTCCAAAAATTACAAGTAGTAAATCTTGATCAGAAAAATCCAATAAATCATTGAAAAATACTTGTGGATCCTAATTACTAATGGATTTCACTGATATTGTTAAATTTGATCCTTTTCTTATACTTTGGTCTAAATGACTATATTTGTGGTTAATCTTGACTAAACACTGAAAACCCTAATTTTTGACTCTAATATCACTATTGAGACTCTAAAAGCATACTTGACCCATTTTTAATATATATAGATCCATATTTGTTGACTTTATTCAATCTTTAATATGATGATGACATCATAATAATATGATTGGCTTGAATCTTATGGAATATTATGATCTATTGACCTAAAACTTGATCTCTAATTTACTCATTATACTAATAAGAACTTGATCTAATCTTGAATGCCAATGATGTTAGAACATGATGATGATCTAAAGACTTGATTATGAATTGAATATCGAACATGAAAACTAGGGTTAACACATATGATCCTAGAAAACCTAGGTAAGTCATTCACACTCAAAAATACTTGACACTTGAAATAATATTGGAAATATTGAAATATTGGTTGATTATACATGAATGACCCAAAGCTAAGGTTGACATAGGAAAAGTGTAACCCTAATCTTAAATATTGAAACATGATCTCCAAATATCATGATCCTGACCCTTGATCCAAAAATTGTGATTTAGGATCTGACTCGAAGGGTCGACCTATTACTTACTGATCTATACTCGAAATCTTTGGTGAAAGGTACGCCATTATATCTCCTCTTTGGTTGTATTGAAGATACTTTTTATGTATCTCTTAATTGTATACTTGTCTATGTACTTGTTTGAGCTACTATTCCCTACTGATTAGTCTTTCGTATTTCTTATATTATATTTTGAGACAAACTAGAAAACATAAATGACATGCCCATTATGACTACCTGTATACTGATAATGATGATGATGTCGATAATGTTGATATTGAGTGCAAGAAACCCCTCACTCGAAGTTGGACTTGTACATTGGCCTCCTACCTCATATGAGGAGAAGGAGCCTGGTGACCTTCCCCATCACGTTGGGGCAATAGGGTTACACAAACTATATAAGCGTTCTTATTGATTACAACATAATGGGAACTCATAATAAAAAGTGAATTGTATTGAAATAAACATCTTGTCGAATAAATGTTAATTTTGGAAATTTCTTGTTACACTTTTCAATATAAGTCTCGACAAGTATACTCTTTTTCTATAAACCATTTTAGTTGTTTTTATATAGCATACCTTGCAATTGCATTGACTTTGTGTCTTGATTTTCTTGTTTTTAGGAAAAACATTGGAACCTTGACTATATCACTTCCGCACTCATACTATGATGACAAGGATATATTGGAAAAATCTCCATTTTGGGTTAGTTTGTATTTAAATCTCATGTTTTTGAGTTATTATTTCTTATTGTATATGTCAGTGTGTTTAATCCTATTGGGCCACTCAGGGATGGGCGCTTCAATCCTTTTTCTACTGTCTAGGCAGTGGGATTGGGATTGAGGTAAGAATGGTTTCGTGACACTTGTTATCAGAGCTTACACACTCCCATATACCTTAAGTAAATAATTTCTCAAGTCTCTTACACCCAAGAAACTCTAAAGTCCATAATGGTGAAAATTGAGGTGTCTAGGCTCGGGGTCCTGGCATAATTTCTCCTATCGGTGTTCACAGTGGTTGAGATCCCCCACTCTACCTTAATTTATCCATAACTGGACCTAAAGGTTCTCTTGTGAAACCCTAGAGAGTCTTCTAGCATCTCATCTCTTCTTTAAGGACTATCCTAAGCCACCCATGTAGATGAAGATTAGGTAGTCTTCTCATCTCCTCGTGTGGTCCTTTCTTGGGACCATTTACCACATGATGTCTCGATTATGGGTAGCTTATGCATGGGGAAAATGAATATTGCTAAATTTTGAAAGTTGATACCATGATCTGACCTTAATGTGAAAACTCAAATTTTCATCAATTAAAATTAAATTTTGAAATCAAATACTCATGATGACCCTAATATCATGCAAACTCGATTTAATAAAAACTAGACTACATGCTTTCTATGTTGAGGTAAATCTTGATTAGGTGAAATAAGGATGACTTATACGTTATACCTCATTGTTGATGAGGTCTCTATTTGATTAATATCCATTTTGCACTATTTTTGATTAAACCTCAAACATAGCTAAACAAACTCTTACCCTATTTTGATACACATCATGATTATGTCATCAATTGTTTTACTCGTTATGACTCTCAACAATCATGATCTAAGACTATTATACAAATGCCACTCTCCCTATTTTTGAATAGTATGAAACCATAACATGTGATATACTCTTAACTCGACCTATGTGATTAAAGGACTCACAAATCAATATACCTTGCAGATGGCCCCACAAACCCACAGTCGAAAAACAAGATCTTTTAGAACCAATGATGATCAAGGAGAAAGGATTGATAAAAGGAAGATCGATGAAGAAAAAGTTGAGTATGATGTAGACAAAGGAAAAAGACCTAGGCTGGATGATGATGATAAACATGTTGCTTGGGAAGTACAAAGCATGTTACTAATGGATGCGATGACCAAGTGGGCAAGATACACCACATTGATAATCCCTGGAGGAGTCTAAGTCACCATGACTGCCTTTACCCCTACATCGAAGCCTATAGTCATGGAGATAGAGACAAATATAGAGGTTGGAATTCCAAAGGAGGACATGTGCAATCACAACCTTTGAAGTCACCACTTGATCTATGTGTTGATATGGCAATTATGTAACTCTTTGTAACTTTTCCTTTTTGAAATAAAACCTTGTACTCACTATATTTTGAGAAATGGAAATGCGATGCCTTTTTGGAACCTATCTTTGGATTTGAAAATTCGTGCCTGGTTTGAATTTTGACTCCCATACTCAAATTTTGAATTTTGACTCGATCATGTTGACCTAAAAATGGACCATCCATTGTTGTAATACTTGACTCAAAATCATGAGATCTTAACTAGTTGTATTTTGAGGATGGTAACATTGAAAATATGTATAGGATTAACTTCCTAAAATGAACTAGGTGTGGACCATTCACCCATCTCGAATATGCTTGATTGAAGAAATTGAAATGAAAACCTCAAAATATTGCTAGATTGTTGATATGGGTGAATGAACACACTGACAGTTTGGATAGGAATTAAAACCCTAGACTTGCATGTTGGAACTCAAAATATGAATATTTGAATCTTGACTCTTGAATATCAAACTTGTTAGTGCATGACCCTTTTGGTCCATGACACTTAATCTCGACTATCGATCTCGATTTTTCTCTCAAACATGACTTGAGAGTGAACTCAATTGGTGAACTTTGATCTTTGACCCCCATATTGATCAATGCAATTTATGACAGACTATTGATGAGGCGATAATGTTGAGGACATAATTTTGATTATATAGTTGAGGACACTCTAGTATTTGATGACACAACCTAATTTTGAGGATCCCATTTTTGAGGATGTTTTTGAATTTTGGGGACAAAATTCCTTTTAAGGAGGGAAGGACGTGACAAAGTGGAATTTGCATAAGTATGAGTTAATTACTCTTTTGACCTCTTTATACTCACTCATGGTCCCAAATGATTTTTCTTGGCTTCATAGTCAATGTTGACACTTAAATTCGAAATATGGTGATTAATGTGAATTTTATACACATTATAGCACCACAAATTGGATGCATTCATCACTTTGTCCAAAGAATAAAATTGATCTATCAAACTTCATCTTATGGTTCACAAACTTTTTTTAATATTCTCCACATTATTTTGAATCCATGGTCCAAAAATCATCTCATTTGGACATTCCTACGATTTACTTTGATTTCTTGAAGTTTTAATGTTGAAAACCCTTTTATTTGCCTTTTATTTGCTCCCTTTTTGACTTGTCCAAGTCAGCGATCCGTGGCAAGGGATCGGGGGTGAGTCTCAGCCCTTGGATCTCCTTATAAAAAATTAGGACCGGATCCAGTAGCCATTTCATCATTTTCTACCTCTGCAATCAGCAAGGAGGAGTAACTGAGGGCTCGAGAATGAGATCTCCTGCTTGCAACCTTATTTCAAAAATCTAAGCAAGCCAAAACAACCCTCTCACAATTCCAAACTCAACTAACCCTAGTTTGACTAGATTTTGTACAAGTTTGTGCTGCCAACAAGCCCCTCTTGCTCTCCCATCTCACTCCGGCGGCCATGACTTTCGACCCAAGTCCTTTTGCCCTAAAACCTACCCCCAATCCTATATCAACCCCTCAAAGGTCCGCTTCTATCATCCACCACGAGAACCACTTGTATCTAAACTCTCCCACGACCTACTTCACCCTCGATTTTTCCTTGCCTTCAACCTACGGGAGCAGTGGCACCGCTGCATGACCGCCTTGGGCAATCCTGTTGCTTGCTCCCTCTCCTCTTTCTATGTCCCCCATCGGGTTTGCGGGGTCGAGGCAAGCTCGGTCAACACCTCAACCGCCTCCTTTACCCTCTCCTTCTCTTGGACATCCCCTACTCTAGTGAGCATGCTGCCCTACTTTCTTGGCTCTTGCAGGAGCTTGTATAAGGGAGGAAAAGGCCTAAACCGGCTGGTCCAGAGAGAAAGCCACCAGATCAATTGAACCAGTAAGCCACGGTCGAACCGATCGATCAAGCAGTGAACTAGTCAATTGGTGATCAAACCGGAACCTAATATGAGATAGATGCCTCACCCACACTGGAAAATCTAGGCCATCCAATCAAGTGATCTAATGAACCCCATTTTCTGCCAATAAGGTAATTATCTCCACTCTACTCAGAAAATCAATTGAATGGCCAAATCTTGCTTAAATCATAGAAATTGCATTATAGATCCAAAAATTACAAGTAAGTAGTCAATCTTGATCATAAAAATCCAATCAATCATTTAAAAATACTTGTGGATCCTAATGCCTAATGGATTTCGCTGATATCCCTAAATATTGATTCTTTGCTTATACTTTGGTCTAAATGACTCTATTTATGGTTAATCTTGACTAAACACTAAAAACCCTAATTTTTGTCTGATATCTCTATTGAGAATCTAAAAGAATACTTGACCCATTTGTGATCTAGATCCATATTTGTTGACTTAATTCAATCTTGAATATGATGATGACATCATAATAGTATGATTGGCTTGAATCTCGTGGAATGTTATGATCTATTAACCCAAAACTTGATCTCTGATTTACTCATTATACTAATCATAGCTTGATCTAATCTTGAACACCAATGATGTTAGAACATGATGATGATCTAAAGTCTTGATTATGACTTGAATATCAAACATGAAAACTAGGGTTAACACATATGATCCCAGAAAACGTAGGTAAGTCATCCACACTAAAAAATACTTGACACTTGAAATAATGTTGGACATATTGAAATATTGGTTGATTATACATGAATGACCCAACCCTAAGGTTGACATAGGAAAAGTGTAATCCTAATTTTAAATATTGAAACATGATCTCCAAATATCATGATCCTGACCCTTGATCCAAAAATTGTGATTTAGGATCTGACTTGAAGGGTCTACCTATTCCTTGTTGATCTATACTCAAAATCTTCAATGAAAGGTACACTATTATATCTCTTCTTTGGTTGTATTGAAGATACTTTTTATGTATCTCTTGATTGTATACTTAGCTATGTACTTGTTTGAGCTACTGTTCCCTAATGACGAGTCTTCCTTATTTCTTATATTATATTTTGAGAGAAACTAGAAAACATAAATGACATGCCCATTATGACTGCCCATATACTGATAATGTTGATGATGTTGATAATGTTGATAATGTTTATATTGAGTGCAAGAAACCCCTCACACAAAGATGGACTTGTATTGTAAAGAAGCGAAAACACTTCTCTACTAAAAATTTGAACAATAAAACCTCCAGTCCAAAGACACTCAGAAGGTATGATGGAGTGGGTGTAAAATTTTCAAATCTTTATATAATGGTAACAAAAGGCCAAAGTATAGTAGCGGAATAAAAACTTGACTATATTCAATTATAAAATAAAGGGTTACAAACTTACATCATAAGGATCCATGTAGAGGAAATCTAAACCACCTCAAGATTGTCTCCAAGCTTTAACTTCACAATCTAAGTCCGGGTCCACATGTCAAGCCATCCATGTCCTCCACCTAGGGTTGGAAGCATACACCAGCAAAAGAGAAACAATAGGAGACATCAACAAAGGCTGGTATGTGCATACTTAAAAGCAAATTGAGCAAATTATAAAGGATAAGGGACAAAAAAAATAAAAGGCTTCCCATGCAAAAAGATAAGAACTACCCAATCAGGCATAAAAGATAAGAATCATCATCAACATAAAAGAAGATACTTGCCATAATCAAAACAATAAAGATTGTGCCACATAAGCACATATCATGATTTGGGCACATAACCCGTCAAGATTTTTGGGCGCATAACCCATCATCAATTTGGGCACATAACCCATCATAAACATCATCAACCTACATGCATGTGAGATAAGCATAGCCCTAGAACAATATAAACACAATTGGCGGCCAACCCTCATAAAGTTGAAACCTAATAGAGAAAGGAATACTGCTGATGGAGTTTTGCAACGCCACTAAAATTCCTAGAGATGATGAATCCCTAAGTTTTTCCTTGCTAGTACTAGGGTAAGATCTCCACCCACGTATGCTAAGACACGCGGAAGTCTTATCGTAGTATAGTTAAGGGTCGAATCCTCGAGACAACGGTCTTGATGTAATCAAGATGGAAAATGTTTCAGTCGTACTTAACTACTTAACAGTTGATATTTAGATCGAAAGTTTGATTTGGTTTTAAGCTAAGTGCAAGGAAAGTAAAGCAAGAAAGTAGAAATTAAGGTTGTAAACAATGATTAAAAACCACTAGGATGTTGTCGGGTTTCACACCACTACACATGGATCATAAACATGCAACATAATAAAAAGACCTGCAAAGAGAAACTATTTAGCTAGTATCTTTGTAGACTTAGCTTCCTTTCGGATATCCAACTACGAGGAGTATGGAGTATTGCAATGCCATCCATCCCCTAACGAATGGTCACTTACTTTGCATTACTCCTTCATGAAGTGTGTTCCTCGACCTTACCAAGGTTGCACTTCCATACGTCAACTGATTCCATTTCATAGTATGAAAGTGCAACGATGGGAGTGAGTTTACTCCACTTGTGAAAGCACTCCTAGATACCGAAACAGACATATGGTGACTACATATATCTAGAACCAACATTCAATCGATATTCAGATCTAAGGGTATAAACGTAGACAATTCATACCAAAAGATAATAAGTAACACAAGTTGGTGATCAAGCAACAAGCATTCATTAAACGATTGATGTTGAGCCAAAAAGGAGAGTATCTCTATTGCAAACGATTGAATTACATTGCATGAAATGAAAACATGGGTAGCGGGGCTACTCCCCGTACCCTAGTGAAAAGGACTACTCGCTCATCTCAAGAGCAAAGGAGGAGGTGAGAAGAGAGAGAAAGAACGACATCTCCACGGAGGAGGGAAGGTTGAACCCTTGGTGGAGAGAGCAACGATCTTCACACTTCGTGGTTGCTTGATGATGGATCTTCTCCTCCCACCTTCTTTGTTGATGAGAGAGAAGGTAGCTTGATGATGAGATGTGGACCTCAAACTGGCAGCCTTAGGGCGATGGATGAAGGATGGAATTGCTCTGGAACTGTAGAGGCAGCCTTTGGGCGTCTGAGATCCCCCCCTTGGAGGACCCTTGGGGTCTTATTTATAGGCTTTGAGTGAAGTCCAAACGGTTTGGAGACCGTTTGGACCTCAAGACCGTTTGGGGCCTCAAGACCGTTTGGACTGTGAGACCATTTGGCTTCATGCGGTCTTGAGACCGTTTGAACTCCATGCGGTCTCGGGACCGGTTGGCTTCATGCGGTCTTGAGACCTTTGAACTCCATGCGGTCTCGGGACCGGTTGGCTTCATGCGGTCTTGAGACCGATTGAACTCCATGCGGTCTCGGGACCGGTTGGCTTCATGCGGTCTTGAGACCGTTTGACTCCATGCGGTCTCAGGACCGGTTGGCTTCATGTGGTCTTGAGACCGTTTGACTCCATGCGGTCTCGGGACCGATTGGCTTCATGTGGTATTGAGACCGTTTGAACTCCATGCGGTTTCAGGACTGGTTGGCTTCATGCGGTCTTGAGACCGTTTGACTCCATGCGGTCTCGGGACCGGTTGGCTTCATGCGGTCTTGAGACCGTTTGACTCCATGCGGTCTCGGGACCGGTTGGCTTCATGCGGTCTTGAGACCGTTTGACTCCATGCGGTCTCGGGACCGGTTGGCTTCATGCGGTCTTGAGACCGTTTGACTCCATGCGGTCTTGAGGCTGGGTTATTCTTTTATGATTTTTATTGTGCTTTTTCTGCATATATAAAAGGAAAAGGTTAGTCTGATGGTGTATTTATAAAAAGGGGTAAAATTAGGATTATGTATAGTTCAAAATTTAAAAGAGTATGGAAAAATAAGGAAAAAGACTAAGATAAACGACTAAAATAGGAGGTTATCAACTACCAATCTCCCAAATATATATATAAAAACATGGGCCGAGAATCACACATATTGCCCTGGGTATGAGGTTCCTTGCCATCCCAAAAGAGAAGGAAGTATCACATCTTCTACACACAAAACCAATGCAATTACACTACTCTAGTGCTACTGAATCACATAGCATGTTTAATGTAGAGGCAAGTAGAAAGTATAGTCAAAATTATACAATGTTTCCATCACACAATGGACAACACAAACATATAAACATCCACTTGAAAGTGGGCATATATCATTATATAAGACAAACATGCACCAAGGCACAAGAAAGATATCAAGAGAATATCCAAAACCACAATAAGCAAGATAGTTCACATGAACCATGATATCAAGAGAATAGACATATGTGAAGGCTAAAGTCAAAAGAATGATAAGATAGGTGAATTGCTCAACATGGAGGAATAGGGGATACAACATACCTCAACTTCAGAGTCCAAAGATGAAAGTCACATCTAGGTCCAAGCCTTGGCAACCAAAGAGCCTATGATGCATATATGCAGAATAAAGGTTATGTTTCCATTAATTATTCAAAACCCTAAAAATTGCCTTTTCATTATATGTAAATTGGGTTTCCAAAATTATGTCATATTTTAGTATATGTCATTAGCAGTCCAAAACATACTTTATCACATTTTTATGACTTATATATAATTAGTTATGTATTTTAGAAGTGAATTCATCATTAATTATATTAATTGAAAACACAAGTTATTAAACATTAGATTTATCCACAAAAACTTATACCATTAGAAAGCCCTTATTTTTCTGATTTCAGAACATATTTTATTTTATTTTTTAGATCCATAAATAAATAGTTATGGATTTTCAAATTCGGCCAATTGGAGAGCAAAGAAAATCCATGTCAGTATTTTTCAAATAAGAGACCGAGAGAGAGAGTGTGAGGTGCTGAGTTGGCCCAATGGGTGTTGGCCAACCCATTTGGCCCCATTATCCAACCTGGCACTCGACTCAAACAAAGGAAACCCAGGGACGAAAGACAGTTTTGTCCCCACCGAAAAAAGGGAAACAAAGGGCAGACGATTGATTTCCCTTAGGGTCATCTTCCCCAAAGCGAGCACGTCATGGCTGCAAGCAGCCTGGCTGCTGCTCGGTGCAAGATTGGGTGAATCCAAACGAATAACTCAAACTCAAACTTAAGAGCACAAAAGGCAAGCAGAACTTACCATGAACCTGAAGAGCAAACCAATCAGGGTCGACATGGTGAGGAGAGAGAGCATCAAGCTCTACAAAGACAGCCTAAAGAAGCTAACGTCGGTGAGCAAACATGCCTATCCTCAAGAAATTGATCGGTAGAAAATGTTGCGCAGGTGCTAAGACATCCCAAGGTACCCTTATATATACTGAAGGATGAGGCATAAAGCGAGAAGGAAAAGGGCCACAGAGGCAGGTTGTCCAAGTTAGGGAAAATCCCAGATTCTCAAGGAAACAACACAAATTTTGGGTCATAATATGCACAATCGAAAATGGAAACTCGTGAACCAAAAATTGAGAAATTCCATTTAGAATTGAGGGAGAACCGTGGCGAGGAAAATTGCGCCCATTGTTCAAAAGAATTCAGTCTCCTACCCAAGGTAGCAGACAATCTATGAGTCGACAGATCAAAATCCAATGGTCACAAAGAAAGCCAAAATCTGGGAAAGCAAGTGTGATAGGAAAATAAAAGGAAACTATATGAAATCGAGAAAATAGTAATGTGGCATGTATACATTATATTCCTTTTTCTCTTTCCTATTTTGAGGGCACAAACAAAACCTAAATTGGATACAATTTTGCACAGAGGCTAATTAAAGCATCTAGATTCCGAATATGAAATTAGATTTGCCTTTTAAGAACTTTTAATGCATTTAATATCCAAAACTTAGTTTCTCTTTCTTCATGCATTAATGACATTAGGATGATCCAAATTAGGTGAAACTTCATACACAAGTTAACTTAAGTGTTTTGAATACGAATTTGGCTTTATTTCCATCTTTTGCTGTCATATATCATATTTATTTATTACTTACATCTTTTAGATAGTTTCTCTCTCCTAACTTACTATATTATTCTAGGGTTATCCAAATTAGATGAAAATTGACGTGCAAGCTTATTTTGATGTGTATATGACGAATTTTGAGTTTGTTTTCACTTTTGAGACTTCCTTATATGAGTTATATCATCTGGCCTATTAGAGGCCCATTAACCGTATTATGCAACAAATCAAGTTATTTATCTTCTTATTATCACCAAATGAATTAGATTACATTATTCATGCATTTGATTATTAGGATCACACTAACCTCAATGGCATTTGGTCAAACCCAAAAGGTCAAACTTCTAGGGTAGGGTCTAAGATTCGGTATGTTACATATATGTTGGCCTCCTACCTCGTATGAGGAGAAGGAGCCTGGTGACCTTCCCCATCGTGTTGAGGCAATAGAGTCACACAAAATATATAAACATGCTTCTTGATTACAGCATAATGGGAACTCGTAATAAAAAGTGAATTGTTTTGAAATAAAAATCTTGTCAAATAAATGTTGATTTTGGAAATTGCTTGTTACACTTTTCAATATACGTCACGCTAAGTATACTCTTTTGCTATAAACCATTTTACTTGTTTTTATATAGAGTACCATGCAATTGAATTGACTTTGTGTCTTGATTTTAGGCAAAACATTAGAACCTCGACTATATCGCTTCCGCACTCTATATACTCTGATGACAATGATATATTGAAAAAATCTCCATTTTGGGTTAGTTTGTATTTAAATCTCCTATTTTTGAGTTATTATTTCTTATTGTATATGCCAGTGTGTTAGATCCTATCGGGCCACTCAGGGAAGGGCACTTCAATCCTTTTTCTACTATGTAGGCAGTGGGACTGAGATTGAGGTAAGAATGGTTCTGTGATAGGATCACACCATGGGCTATCAGTGCTAGGGCCATGTTCTCTTGATGGCAAGGGATTCATGCTCAGTATTATATATATATGGGATTAAGAGAGAAAGATCCCCCCTCTCCCACTCCCGTGGCGGAGGCCGAATGCTTGGGAGGGTGGTAAATAAAGGTGGCAACTGGGATTCAAACATGGGTCCCTTTGTTAGGGGACACTGTGCTTGTCCACTTGAACCACTCCTTGTCGGCCGGTCTTATATATATATGTATGTATGTATGTGTCTTAGGATAAACCCTAATGGTTTCCACAAAGAGAGAAATGGATGGAGAGAGTGCCCCCCCAAGAGAAAGTCTGACTTCCCTTCCTCATATACATACAGGAAGAGGCAACTATGGGTTATGGTCTACGAATATGGAAGGTGTTTCCATCACAACGTTAATTACTTTCTATTACTCCTTTGCCATATACATGAGTCCAAATAACTATGTTTTAATTTCCTCACACTAATCCTTTTCTCACTCATGTTATGATGAAATCCCATAAGACTTGAAAATTGAGGCTTAAGTTTGGAAAACAAGCCATTAGTTCAGTTACGAGACTCTTCCTTTTCACATGAAACAACTGACTGTTTTGGTGGGAGGACTTAAGGCATGGCATGGAACTGGGAGACATGGACAAATCCCAATCCTCATATGAGACCTAACATCCTACCTATGTCTTCAACCTCCAACTTATTCGGAAAGAGAGATCTTGACCACCTCAACAAGGAACACATATATTTCAGATCATGAAACTAATTGTGAGATATCTCAGAACTTGTCTTTGTTTTTGGGCACTCTCCAACACCAAACGATTCGTCACCCCTCTCAATTGTGACCTTCAGCTGGAAGCTAGAGGAGTAAGAGTGCAATGGCTTATGCAAGGATGATCAGTATGGATCGTGGGGATAATTGTCTAGGCTAGATTAGTTCAACGTAGACCGAGGAGCATCATGCTTTTCAGCTTTCCAACTAGCAAGAGATGGAGGAAGGGAAGCCAGGGAGGCAACAAAAAGGGAGGATGTTGGAAGTAAGTCATGTTGGTGATTCCTTTCTAGGAATATCATGACTTTGCTACACCTCCCCTCCTTGATCTAAACTAGAAGGTTTCTATTGTGCTCATGTTTCAGACATAAACCAATCACTCCCTCTTCCTCTTCATGCCTCCACCATGCCGACCTACTGGTTTGAAAAGGGATGGAGTAAGATTAGAACCTCCTTCAACTGCCAAGAGATCCTTTGGAGTTCATATCCATGGAAGTGACATTGCAATTCCCTTGTCAAGTAGTCATTTGTGTCTCTAGATACGAAGAACTGACGAAGGTCTCACCCGGCCGGCACAACTCTCATAATTTTATTCGTCTCTCTGGCTTTTATTCAATAACTCATAGGCTTGGGTTTTGGGATATGAGAGGGTGCAAGAAGAAATTAAGTAAAAAGGATTTTAAGAATAAGGAATTGTATGGAAAGTGTTAGATAGAAAGAGGAGTGTAGAAATTGATACCTCGCCCTTGTCTAATGCACCCCCCTAACTTATCACGCACTCTGTCCGCAGAGTGGCAAAGTGATAGGGTGAGAAGTCATTAGGACAAGGGTCGTGGGTTAAGGTAAATCTTCATTTGCCCCCGGGGAACGAAGTAGATTGGATGTGAACTGTCCTCGTAAAGCGTGGTAGTCCACGTCAGTCATTTCCTCTACTGGTCTTTGAAGAACAATGATGGTGTACATCCAATAGAGGATGTGGAAGCCGCAATCGTTTGATTGTCGTATTTGCTGGGGGCATTTTTGGTAGAAGGCGGGGCGATGGAAATGTTCTTTGTCGTACGCCTTTGTATGTTGACTCAGAAGATCGATTAATTTCTCGGCGCACTCCTTTGCCACTACTTCTGTTGGCGTCTTTGGCGTCACGACGTAGTGTCACTGTCGAGCGTTGAACTGGTTGTCAGAACTATTGTATATTGTGGTTGTTCCGTCTGGGAGGTGTGTTGCCAGGAGAATCCAATGCTCATGATACAGGAAGGGTAACATGATGAAATTTGGCGTTGTGTGTTGGAGATATGAGATCAGTGCGTCGGTTGTGCCGAAGTTCTTGAGCTTTAGGAGATCATCTTTCATATATGGAGACGCCATGTATGTGTTTGGGTTGGTTTGGCCAAGAAGAAACTGGTAGGCGGCCATGAGGCTGACAGAAAGGGATCCCTTATCCTGTAGAGTCTCTCGCAGTGAATCTGCCATTACGAGTATGTCTCGAGACATGAATACCAGGTCATCTTTGTCTGCGGAGAGTCACACCATAATGATATGCAATTCAAGATCGTTCAGACCCTTACAAGCATCGCGATCAAAATCAGGAAATGTTGGGTTGATGGTGTAAGCAGGATCGCTCTTGATTTTATCTTGCTCGGGCGACTTGGTCTGCTTTGACTCTTTCAAAACTTGTCGGAAAGGTTGTCGTTGTCATCGCTGGACAGCTGAGAAAAGGTACTGAGGAACATCATCTGGTGACATAGTTGGGTCGTTGAAGAATCGTCTATCACAGATGAGTTCCATGGCATAGCGTCCTCGTAGGGAATGAAAATCTTCAGCTACCAGGTCGTTGAATAGGATTTCCTGGTTTAGCGCTTGGATGTGTCAGATGGTGCAGAAAGCGCTGTCCCCAGATCCCTCGGTGGCTTGGACTGGAGGGTTTATGATTTTGAACCATGGTTGGCTCCAGTCTTGGCGAAGAGATGGGCGTGCAGCCCAGATTAATTTAAGCAGCCGGAAGGGTATACACCTGTCTTCTCCTGCTGCTTCTCCTATGAAAATTATTGTGCCGGCTGGTAGCTCGGTGCTACAGAAGTTGTATACTTTGGCATCCCGAGCCTCGGTATCCACGATCATAAAAAGCCAGTGGTCTGAGACTTGGAAGGGCAGTGTAAGATAACATGCCCTTCTTGCCAAACCGACACGCAGCCGCTCAACCGATTTTTCACGTATGTCTTTGTATAAAAGGCCAAAAGACAAAGCGGGCGAAGCATTAAAAACCGGTTGTTGCCGCTTGTGACTTCTATATGTTTCTATACAATTGGGGAGGAGGACACGGAAGATCGCCATTGGCACCGTGGACTGAGGTCGTAGGATGCAACGGAAATCTTCGCGTGTCAACTTACGTCTGGTTTTGGTGTTATGATAGATTATGTCTTCCCCCGCTTTTGCATCGTCCACTATAGTGTTCAGTATAAAAATGTCCTGAGCATCTAAAGTAGAGATGGCTGCCTTATCTAGGTCGTGCATTTTGTGCAACAGAGGAGGTGGCGGGGGAAGCTCTTGTGGCGGAGGAGAAGTAGGTTGTTCGAAGGCCTCTACATGGCCCTCTAGATTATCGTCCAAGTCAGAGGCAGAGTCAAGATCCTCGTCCGTTTCTAGACTTACTCGGTCTGCCTCATCATGGTAAGGGGGAGAAGGTGCGGAGAAGAGAACAGAGGTTTTTGGCGAGCTGTCGCTGGTTTCTAGTATGCATTGTTGTAACTCAACGTAGGCCGCGTCCTTGGCAGCTTCCCCGATGGACCCCATAGCTGAATAGTCAAAGAATTGATCCCCATATGACATGTTGACATTGTCGTTGTGTGGGGACTTGGGGTGATGGTCATTGTCCTGGTGACCTTTGTCGGACCCTTTTTGGGAGGGTCCTGCTGCATGCCCGGGGTCTTCTCCGTCATCATGCTTGTCGTCCGAAGATGTATCTTTGTTGGAGTCAGCAGATGAGTCGGAGTCTTCCTCTTCTTCATCATCGTCATCCACAGCTTCGTCTGTTTGCTTTTTGTTGGCAGACTTTTTACACCGCCGATGAGTGGCTTGTAGCTCGTCGAAAGCCACTTGCAGATGCTCGTGTTTTTCGAGCAGTGCATCGTGGGCTTCTTTGAGGTCTGTGAATCTGCCCTCGGCGGAGAGGAGACGTGCTGTTAGTTCTGTGACTTGGGCACGTAGCTGTTGGGTTTCATCGTTATTTGCCTCCTCTTGGTGATGATGTAGCTGCGTAAGTGTTCCATCAATGGTAGCCAAGCGCGTGCTCAGGGCCTCTTGATGTTTCTCAAGCTTGCGGAGATTCTCGGGTAGAGGTTGAGTCTGTTTGGAGATCTCATCGACTTTTTGTGCTGTAGCTTCTTACTGACGCGTTGCTTCAAGGTCCAGGTCCGGCAGGTTGTTGGTGTGGCTGTTGATGTGCTCAACTTGCTTAGCCACTTCGTCTTGTCATTGCTGGATGCCTTGGAGGAAGGTAGGCAAGGCTTGGTGTTGTTCGTCGATCTTGGTTACCTGTCGTGATAAATCCTGTACACAAGAAAAAATAGAATTTAATATGTTAGAAGGATCGGTGAGGAGGTTTCGGACAGCGTCAAATTGACGGCCAAATTCCTCACCGATGTTAGTAAAAGGGACCCCAGGAGCGGAAGGGTGAGATGACTGGGGTCTGTGTGGGACGGTGTTAGTGTCTTGCGGAAGAGACACTGATGATGCCCCGAACTGCGTAGTGACTGTGGATGTAGTCACCAGCAGTGTCGGGGTTGTGGCGGATGTGAATAGTGGTGGTATTTGAGGCGAAAGTGGTGGTAGCGACAATGATGGGGTGGAAACTGTGGGAGTAAATGGAAGGGTGGTGAAGTCGGGCATAGGGATGGAGAAAGAGAAGTCCGACGTAAAAATGGGTGAAGAAGTGGATGTGAATGGTTGTGTGGATGTGGGGAGGAAGGGAGTGGTAGATGTTGGAATGGTGGAAGGCGGAGTGGTGGTGGCAGTGGTTAGCTGCTCGTGGAGACTCTGGATAAAAGAGTCGATGGAGGATGTTGTTAAGACTTCTTCGTGGAACTGCTCGGCCTCCGGATTTGGCCGAGATGTTGGTGTCCCCGACAGCTGTTGGGCCCGCAGCTGCCTCCTGGAAGGTCTCTTGACAGGAATCTTAGTTGGTCGGGCTGTCGGGGCAGTGATGCTCATCTCCGTTTGTCCCGCTGTTGCTTTCTTTTCAAGTATTTTGACCGAAGCTAGCAGTTGAGTAAGCTCCTCGTCAGAGAAGAGGAGCTGTGTTGTGTCATAGTTTGCAAACTCCGGAAGCGGGAGGAGAGTCCTTGATGATTTGACCATAGGGCAGAATATATAATGTAATTTCCCATCCTTTTCCTTAATTATGAACGAGTTCTTCAGAGTTTGCTCGTTGGTAAGGATGTCGCCCTTCAGTTGCGTGCAACGGGGTAAAGGTTTGTCCATCTTAAGATATTTGATGATAGATGTGACATGACCCCCCATGCAAATCTCTTTCCCCAGGATGGAGATTGAGAATTTCTGGATCAGATGGCATCCGATATTGACTGGCCGTTCGTTAAGAATAGACCAAAGAACAAAAAGATCGGAGATTATAACGTTCCCCCCTTCTGTCCTAGGGAAGAGTGCGCTAGCGAGGATTTTGTGTACAGTGCGCACAAAACCAGAGTGTATGTTCGACGCCTTGCACGTCTTTGCATCATAAGTGGGGATCCCGGTTAAGGATTTCCAGAATGTACATCTGTTGAATTCTAGATGATCGGTTCCCACTGTTTTAGCCTTTCGCAACTGCTCCTGGTCGTCGATAAAGATGGAGTTCAGCATATTCTCTGTTATGACGACCTTGCTGCCAAAAATTTGGGTGACAAGTCTTCTGTCACCTCCATCACGTGACCTATCCATGATGTCAACGGGCTCCTTGGTAAGAAAGGAGAAAAATTCTGCGGTGGGTTCATGGTAAGATACTTCAGGTATTAGACACAACCTAGTGAGGTTGGCTTTGTGTAGCACGTTGAAGATACGATCATATATCCCCATCTTAATTAGTATGCTGGAGCAGACATACTTGGTAGGTTTTAGGGTTTTTTCGGTGGAGATGGTGGTTTGGATGAAGAGGTTCTCTGGTGGTGGTATTGTGGTGGTGATGGGAATGAAAGTAGTGGTAGTGATGGGGATAGTTGTGGTAGTAGTAGGAATGGTGGTGGTAGCTGCAGGGATGATGGTGGTAGCAGCATAGATGGTGGTGGTAGGTTTTGCAAAGGGTTGATCCATAGCGGAAACAGGTCGAACTTGTTTTCTTGCCCGCTTCTTGGAGGGCTGCCCAGATGCAGTCTCCGGGACCTTGCGCTTCCCCTTTTTCTCTTTGGCAGGGGATTCCTCCTCGGAGTTGGGTTTGTACTCTGAGCCTTCATCATCATCAGAAGAGATTTCAACTTCTTCTTCTGGTGCCTCAGCTAGGAACTTCTCTAGGCGATCAAGTTCGCACAGGACTTCCATCATCTTGACGTTTGGGGGTGCCTTCCCAGTCCTGTTGAAGTCTGTTCTTATCTTTTGAAGCCTGGCATGTTTTTCCAGCATTTCCTCTTTTGTCCAGATTTCAGGACCTTCGAACCTGATGGCTTTGCTTGGTGGTGATGCCATATCTGAAAAATAGGAATTTATGAGTTAGAACGAAAAGTTTGAGAAACAAATTAGATTTTATTTGTAGTTTATGTCATTTTTTGTATTTTTGTGAAAGGTGAAAGGGTGTGGGAGACCAAACGGTTTCAAGACCGTTTGGTTCCAAACGGTTTGAGGACCGTTTGGTTCCAAACGGTTTCAAGACCGTTTGGTTCCAAACGGTTTTAAGACCGTTTGGTTCCAAACAGTTTGAGGACCGTTTGGTTCCAAACGGTTTCAGGACCGTTTGGTTCCAAACGGTTTCAAGACCGTTTGGTTCCAAACGGTTTGAGGACCATTCGGAAAACGAAAAGCCGCTGGGTTGCCGACGCAGGTGAAGACGAAGGTGAACTGGTCGCGGAGGCGGAGGGTGCGCCGGCGACGAAAACAGCGGTGAAACCAATGATGTGATGAAAACGGCAACAGTGAAGACGGCGATGATGAAGGTGATGCAGATGATGGTGAAGAAATCGTCGAAGACGATAGTGGTCTGAATCGAAGGTGATGACTGTGGTGAAGATGGTGGAAGATAGAATGATGGCATCGTGAGAATGATGGATGGTCGTTAAAACCATCGACGCAGAAGGCGGCGATGGTGAAAGTTCAGGAACGGCGATGAAGGTGGTGGGGAGGAAGGGCGGTGTGCGTTGTGGTCGACGGACTACCTTGCAGGTGGTTGGTGAACAGAAGTGTGATCGCGCGGGAACAAAGGAAGCAGCAGCAAGAGAACAGTTCTTCACACAAACGCTCCAGAGAGTTCAGAAGTTCGAAGAGAGAAAGACGAAGGGGTAGGGTTTATATTTATAGGGAAAGGTTAGCGACCCTTTGTATTCCAAACGGTTTCAAGACCGTTTGGCTCCAAACGGTTTTAAGACCGCTTGGAGTCCAAATGGTTTGAAGACCGTTTGTCTCCAAACGGTTTCAAGACCGTTTGGCTCCAAACGGTTTGAAGACCGCTTGGAGTCCAAACGGTTTCAAGACCGTTTGTCTCCAAACGGTTTCAAGACCGTTTGGCTCCAAACGGTTTGAAGATCGTTTGGCTCCAAGCGGTTTGGAGACCGTTTGGAGTCCAAACGGTTGCAGGACCGTTTGGAGGGGCAAAGGTAGAAAAGATTTTATATTTTTATGTTGGTTTTTGATTTGTAAATTTTTATGTTGTATGTTGATTTGATTATTTTTTTGATAGTTTTGGTTATGTAGATTTTTTTTTGTATTTTCATAAGATAAAACTAAAAAATAAAAGAGCAGAACATAAAGGAAAAAGTAGAAATCTTGGGTTGCCTCCCAAGTAGCGCCTTCGTTTAACGTCGCTGGCTCGACAAAATTTTGCTCCAGCTATGCTGTTGTTATAGGATCATGGATCACTATAGTTTGTATTGATAATTTGTCTGCCGGAGTGTGATATTTCTTTAATCTGTGACCATTAACGGTCCTTTCTCCTCCATTATCATCGAAAATAATGACAGCTCCTGTCGGGTATATATGTTTGATTGTGAAAGGCCCCGACCATTTAGTACGCAGTTTTCCTGGAAACATTTTTAGTCTGGAATTGAATAGGAGGACTTTGTCTCCGACGATTATATCCTTTCTTTTTATGTGGCCATCGTGCCACATCTTGGTTTGTTCTTAGTAAATTCTTGCATTGTGGTAGGCTGTCATTCGTAATTCTTCTTGTTCTTGGAGTTGAAGTTGTCTGAATTCACCAGCTCCTTTGAGATCGAAGTTTAGTTGCTTAATGGCCCACCAGGCCTTATGCTCTAATTCAACTGGCAAATGGAAAGACTTCCCATACACTAATCGAAATGGAGTTGTTCCGATTGGTGTTTTGAAAGCTGTGCGGTAGGCCCATAGAGCGTCAGATAGTTTGGTGGACCAATCGGTGCGGTGCCGATTGACAGTTTTTTCTAGGATAGCTTTAATTTGCCTATTAGAGACTTCAACCTGTCCACATGTCTGTGGATGATAAGGTGTAGAAACTTTATGGTTGACTCCATATTTTCTTAATAAGGCTTCAAAGCTTCGTTCCAAGAAATGCGATCCACCGTCAGATATTATTGTTCTTGGAACGCCGAATCTGGGGAATATTATCTCTTTAAACATCTTGATTACCGGTTTTGAATCACAAGAAATGGTTGGTAGAGATTCTACCCATTTCGAAACATAATCCAAAGCAACCAAGATGTACATGAATCCGTAAGATGGGGGGAAAGGACCCATGTAATCTATTCCCCATACATTGAAGAGTTCGATTTCTTGCCATATATTCAATGGCATTTCATTTCTTTTGGTTATTCCACCAGATAGTTGGCACTTGTCGCATGATCACACGTATTCATGTGCATCTTTTGCGATGGTTGGCCAGTAAAAACCAGATTGCAGGACTTTGAGGGCTGTCTTCTTAGAACTCATGTGGCCCCCAATGGGGCCTGAGTGACAGTGCTCTAGAACCGAGGTGATTTCCATCTCTGGAATGCATCGACGAAAAAGTCCATCTGCGCATAAGCGGAATAGATAGGGCTCGTCCCAGAAATACTGCTTAGCATCATGAATGAACTTCTTTTTGTCGTGATAGGATGCAGACGGATGAATGATTCCTGTTGCCAAATAATTAACAATGTCGGCATACCAGGGGAATCCATTATCGACTTTCATTAGTTGGTCGTCCGGGAGGGAGTCTCGGATAGGTACTTTATCTTCATCCTCGACTTCAATACGGCTGAGATGATCAGTGACGATGTTTTCCACTCTGCTTTTGTCTTTGATTTCCAAATCGAATTCTTGAAGCATCAATACCCAGCGGATAAGTCTAGGTTTTGCATCTTGTTTCTGAATTAGATACCGTATAGCGGAGTGGTCAGTGTAGACAATGACCTTAGCTCCAATCAGGTATGAGCGGAATTTCTCGAACGCGTAGATGACAGCTAAGAATTCCTTTTCTGTAGTGGTATAATTTTTCTGTGCTGCATCAAGCGTTTTGGATGCGTAGTATATAACATAGGGTTTCTTGTCGATTCTTTGCCCTAATACGGCCCCTATGGCATAATCGCTCGCGTCACACATGATTTCAAAAGGTTGTGACCAATCTGGAGCTCTTAGTATGGGTGCGGAAATCAAGGCATTTTTCAGAGTTGTGAAACCTTGCAAACATTCTTGGTTAAAGTTAAACTCCGTGCCCTTGGTCAGCAGTTGTGTCATGGGTTTTGCTATTTTAGAGAAGTCTTTGATAAATCTTCTGTAAAACCCAGCATGACCTAAGAAAGCACGTACCCCTTTTACGTCTTTTGGTGGCAACAATTTCGAAATAACGTCAACTTTTGCTTGATCCACCTCGATCCCTCTGTTGCTCACTCTGTGTCCCAGAACGATACCTTCGGTTACCATAAAATGGCATTTTTCCCAATTTAAGATGAGGTTTGTTTCCTCGCATCTTTGTAAAACTTGAACCAGGTTGAGAAGACAGTTGTCAAAAGAGTCTCCATAAACTGAGAAATCGTCCATGAATACCTCCATTATAGATTCTGTTAATCCTGCAAAGATAGCAGACATGCATCTTTGGAAAGTGGCTGGTGCGTTACAAAGCCTGAATGGCATCCTTTTGAAAGCATATGTCCCAAAAGGACAGGTAAAAGTAGTTTTCTCTTGATCTTCTGGGTGGATAGGGATTTGGTAAAACCCGGAATAACCATCTAGGTAACAGAAGAACTTCTGATGAGCCAAGCGCTCGAGAACCTCATCTAGGAAGGGTAAGGGGAAATGATATTTCCTTGTTGCTTTATTAAGTTTTCTGTAATCTATGCACATTCTCCATCCAGTTACTATCCTAGTAGGTACCAGTTCATTCTTATCATTAAGAACAACAGTAGTCCCCCTTTTTTAAGGACCACCTGCACGGGGCTTACCCATTGTGAATCCGAGATTGGGTAGATGATACCTGCCTTCAGAAGTTTTAGAACCTCGATGCGAACTACCTCCTTGAGATTAGGGTTCAACTTTCTTTGATGTTCCCTCGATGGTTTGAATTCTTCCACCATAGGCAATCTGTGCATGCATAAAGCTGGATTTATACCAGTTAAGTCAGTCATTTTATATCCGATTGCTTTCTTATGTCTCTTTAGCTCATCAAGAAGTCTGTTTTCTTGGCCTTCTTCCAGAGTAGAGATGATAATCACTGGACAAAGTTTCTCGCTGTCCAGGAAAACATGTTTGAGTCCTTCGGGTAAGGCCTTCAATTCAGGGGCCTTAGGTGGCTCGGTTGCTTCTATGACGGTGACAGCCTTGAGTTCTTCAAAGGTGGCTGCTGGGGCTTCTTCAGCTTTTTCTAAATATTGAAGGCATTGTTTCACTAGTTCATTTGCCGAAAATTCTACTTCCGGGTTTGTCAAGGAACTTTCTAACTCATCGGAGGGTTCGGACATTTCTAGCTGGGACATTTGATATATAGCATCTAGGAGAAAAACTTCCTCTTGAATGCTTGGTCCTTTCATGCTGTTAAGGACTCTGAATTGGAAAGCTTCCTTCCCAAGTCTTAGTATAATCGTTCCCGCTTCTACATTGATGAGTGCTCGGGCGGTAGCTAGGAAAGGTCTTCCGAAGATTATCGGGTATCTTAAATCTTCTTGTATGTCCATAATAACGAAATCGCACGGGACATAAGAATTTGTTCCTATTCTGACGGGTATATCTTCAATAATTCCAAGGGGAGCAGTTATGGTAGAGTCATCTAACTGAATTGTCATTGACGTAGGTAACAAATCAGTGAAGCCTAATCTTTTACACATAGAATAGGGCATAATGGATATACTTGCTCCTAGATCTGCTAATCCCTTTTTGCTAGAGCCATTTCCAATCGAACACCGAATACCGAAGGAACCTGGGTCCTTCTTTTTCTTTGGCATTTTGTTAAGCAGAATATCTGAAGTGGTCTGAGCTAGTTTCACTGTTTCATGCTTTTCTGTCATATATTTTCTCGACAGCAGGGTTTTCAGGTATTTGGCCCAAGCGGGCACTTCAGAAAGGGCATCTAGAAATGGGATATCGATATACAGTTTCTTCATAGCTTCTTTGAATTTCTGGAACCTAGTATCCATTTTGGTTCCTTTCAGCCTGTCCGGGTAAGGAATTCTGAGCGGAGTTTCTGGAGTAGGTCCCTTTTCATTTTCCCTTTCAGTAGTTTTAGTGGATTTTTCCTTTTCATGAGTTGAGCTTTCTGTTGGTGAGAGAATAGCTACATCATCATCATCATGGATGATTCTAATGTTATCAGGAAGGACACGACCAGACCTTATGGTGACAGCATTCAGTTGCTCAGGTCTATTTTGGTCATGCCTTGGGTTTGCCTCTGGTTGCCCAGTGAAGGTACCTGCTGGTGGTTTCAACTGAGCAGCAATCTGTGCTAATTGGGCCTCTACAGCCTTCTGTTGAGCTTGTTGATTCGCAAGCATGGTCTGCTGAGATTGCAACATCTGCCTAATCAAAGATATTTCATCAGATGGTTGGGAAGGAGCACTCCTCTGTTGATATTGAGTGACTTGTTGCCCTTGGGGTTGCTGTGGAGGTGCTGTCAACTGCGGTTGTTGTGGTTGCTGCAACTGAGGTTGTTGCAGCTGTGGGTGCAATCCTGGGTATTGATAGGAGGGATTCCTAGGATAATTGGATTGTTGGAACCCATTTCTATAATTCCCTTGATTTTGGGCGAAGTTATTCTGAAATCCTGGTGGTTGTTTGCTGAAAGATCCACCTTGTATCTGTTGTTGAGGATTGGCGGTTCCTGCAGGATTTCCATATTGGAAACCAGGATGATTTCTTGGTTTGTCTGGATTGTAATACACCTGGCCAGGTATTGAATGGATGGAGTTGACTTGCTCTGGAATTTGGTCCTCAGGATGCTCAATAATGGGCTCATATTGCGGCACGGGTGGTTGTAAATCCATCATGACATTGTACAACAGACCACACGATAATGTGGGATGATCATATGCATGACATGCTTCACAAGTTCCAGTAGCTGCTTTTACTTGTTGAACTTGAGAGCTTTTCTTCTTGTCATATTCCACGAAAGAAGTTTCGAGGGCTTGTTGCTTGCTCGCAATAGTCTTCAGGGCCTCTGCAATGGCCTTGAGTTCCATAGATTCTTCAGCTTTGTAGACTTTAAGAACTCCCTTGGGTTGGTTAGACGACCTTCCCCAATTGGATTGGTTCTCGGCCCCTAGCGTAACTATATTCCAAGCATCTTCATAGTTCTTTCTCATAAAATTTCCTCCAGATGAGGAATCTAGAAATTGCTTGATATCATCACTTACTCCTCTGTAGAATGTTTCTATCAGTTGATTTTGAGATATGCCATGGTGAGGACACTTTCTCAGGAGTTCCTTGAATCTTTCCCAAGCTTCCGCAAGTGTGTTTCCAGGTAGTTGGGCGAAGTGATTAATCTGTCCCTTAATCTCATAGATTAGTGAAGGTGGAAAGAATTTCTCAAGAAACTTTTCTTCTAAAGGAGTCCAAGTAGTGATGATGGGGTGTCTATCTAGAGCATTGTACCAGCTTAGCGCTCTTCCAGATAAGGTGAAGTGGAAAAGGTGTAACATTATTGCTTCCAGGGCGATTCTTGCTTGAGGTACAAGTCGGTAGAGTGACTTGAATCTCTTAAGGTGATCCATGCAATCATCTCCGGGTGCTCCAGAGAAAGAGATGCCTTGCATGATCTGGATCCATTGCGTCCAGATTTCAAAGTTTGGTATGTTAATAATCGGTGGTCGGACTGGGTGATCATCTTCATAATTCTTCGGGACTGCGTAGTCCCGAAGTTGCTTGTTTCTTAGCGCAAGTTGAGCAGCAGCATTCTCGGCTTGGATGTGGGCTTGTTCCTCAGCTCGAATCTCAGCTTGTACTTGAGCACGAGTGTCTGCAATAAGTTGTGCTCGTTGTGCTGCTATGGCGGCGTTAACTCTTTCTGCAACAAGGCATTGCTCTTCAGCCATCTGTCTGGCTCTTTGGCGGTTAAGTCTAATCCTTCGGTGGAAACTTCTTTCTACCTCAGAGTCGTACTCTGGTTCAGGGGAGAATCCAATGCTATGCGGGGTTTGCATACACATTTTCTACCTGAGCAGAAAGAAAATCACACGTTAAGATAATGGAAGGAAATGAAGAAATCAAGAAGATTTGGAGTAGTTATCAAGAAAAAGTGTAAAATCCTAACCAACCAAGAAGTTGTTAAGTGAAAACTAAAACGTTCCGTTGTCTCCGACAACGGTGCCAATTTTTGATGTAAAGCAAGAAAGTAGAAATTAAGGTTGTAAACAATGATTAAAAACCACTAGGATGTTGTCGGGTTTCACAACACTACACATGGATCATAAACATGCAACATAATAAAAAGACCTGCAAAGAGAAACTATTTAGCTAGTATCTTTGTAGACTTAGCTTCCTTTCGGATATCCAACTACGAGGAGTATGGAGTATTGCAATGCCAGCCATCCCCTAAAAAATGGTCACTTACTTTGCATTACTCCTTCATGAAGTGTGTTCCTCGACCTTACCAAGGTTGCACTTCCATACGTCAACTGATTCCATTTCATAGTATGAAAGTGCAACGATGGGAGTGAGTTTACTCCACTCGTGAAAGCAATCCTAGATACCGAAACAGACATATGGTGACTACATATATCTAGAACCAACATTCAATCGATATTCAGATCTAAGGGTATAAACGTAGACAATTCATACCAAAAGATAATAAGTAACACAAGTTGGTGATCAAGCAACAAGCATTCATTAAACGATTGATGTTGAGTCAAAAAGGAGAGTATCTCTATTGCAAACGATTGAATTACATTGCATGAAATGAAAACATGGGTAGTGGGGCTACTCCCCGCGCCCTAGTGAAAAGGACTACTCGCTCATCTCAAGAGCAAAGGAGGAGGTGAGAAGAGAGAGAAAGAATGACATCTCCACGGAGGAGGGAAAGTTGAACCCTTGGTGGAGAGAGCAACGATCTTCACACTTCGTGGTTGCTTGATGATGGATCTTCTCCTCCCACCTTCTTTGTTGATGAGAGAGAAGGTAACTTGATGATGAGATGTGGACCTCAAACCGGCAGCCTTAGGGCGATGGATGAAGGATGGAATTGCTCTGGAACTGGAGAGGCAGCCTTTGGGCGTCTGAGATCCCCCCCTTGGAGGACCCTTGGGGTCTTATTTATAGGCTTTGAGTGAAGTCCAAATGGTTTGGAGACCGTTTGGACCTCAAGACCGTTTGGGGCCTCAAGACCATTTGGACTGTGAGACCGTTTGGCTTCATGCGGTCTTGAGACCGTTTGAACTCCATGCGGTCTCGGGACCGGTTGGCTTCATGCGGTCTTGAGACCGTTTGAACTCCATGCGGTCTCGGGACTGGTTGGCTTCATGCGGTCTTGAGACCGTTTGAACTCCATGCGGTCTCGGGACCGGTTGGCTTCATGCGGTCTTGAGATCGTTTGACTCCATGCGGTCTCGGGACCGGTTGGCTTCATGCGGTCTTGAGACCGTTTGACTCCATGCGGTCTCAAGACCGGTTGGCTTCATGCGGTCTTGAGACCGTTTGAACTCCATACGGTCTCGGGACTGGTTGGCTTCAAGCGGTCTTGAGACCGTTTGACTCCATGCGGTCTCGGGACCGGTTGGCTTCATGCGGTCTTGAGACCGTTTGACTCCATGCGGTCTCGGGACCGGTTGGCTTCATGCGGTCTTGAGACCGTTTGACTCCATGCGGTCTCGGGACCGGTTGGCTTCATGCGGTCTTGAGATCGTTTGACTCCATGCGGTCTTGAGGCTGGGTTATTCTTTTATGATTTTTTTTGTGCTTTTTCTGCATATATAAAAGGAAAAGGTTAGTCTGATGGTGTATTTACAAAAAGGGGTAAAATTAGGATTATGTATAGTTTAAAATTTAAAAGAGTATGAAAAACTAAGGAAAAAGACTAAGATAAACGACTAAAATAGGAGGTTATCAACTGCCAATCTCCCAAATATATATATAAAAACATGGGCCGAGAATCACACATATTGCCCTGTGTATGAGGTTCCTTGCCATCCCAAAATAGAAGGAAGTATCACATCATCTACAAACAAAACCAATGCAATTACACTACTCTAGTGCTACTGAATCACATAGCATGTTTAATGTAGAGGCAAGTAGAAAGTATAGTCAAAATTATACAATGTTTCCATCACACAATGGACAACACAAACATATAAACATCCACTTCAAAGTAGGCATATATCATTATATAAGACAAACATGCACCAAGGCACAAGAAAGATATCAAGAGAATATCCAAAACCACAATAAGCAAGATAGTTCACATGAACCATGATATCAAGAGAATAGACATATGTGTAGGATAAAGTCAAAAGAATGATAAGATAGGGGAATTGCTCAACATGGAGGAATAGGGGATACAACACACCTCAACTTCAGAGTCCAAAGATGAAAGTCACATCTAGGTCCAAGCCTTGGCAACCAAAGAGCCTATGATGCATATATGCAGAATTAAGGTTATGTTTCCATTAATTATTCAAAACCCTAAAAATTGCCTTTTCATTATATGTAAATTGGGTTTCCAAAATTATGTCATATTTTAGTATATGTCATTAGCAGTCCAAATCATACTTTATCACATTTTTCTGACTTATATATAATTAGTTATGTATTTTAGAAGTGAATTCATCATTAATTATATTAATTGAAAACACAAGTTATTAAGCATTAGATTTATCCACAAAAACTTATACCATTAGAAAGCCCTTATTTTTCTGATTTCAGAACATATTTTATTTTATTTTTCAGATCCATAAATAATTAGTTATGGATTTTTAAATTCGGCCAATTGGAGAGCACAGAAAATCCACGTCTGCATTTTTCAAATAAGAGACCGAGAGAGAGTGTGTGAGGTGCTGAGTTGGCCCAATGGGTGTTGGCCAACCCATTTGGCCCCATTATCCAACCTGGCACTCGACTCAAACAAAGGAAACCCAGGGACGAAAGATAGTTTTGCCCCCACCGAAAAAAGGGAAACAAAGGGCAGACGAATGATTTCCCTTAGGGTCATCTTCCCCAAAGCGAGCACGTCATGGCTGCAAGAAGCCTGGCTGCTGCTCGGTGCAAGATTGGGTGAATCCAAACGAATAACTCAAACTCAAACTTAAGAGCACAAAAGGCAAGCAGAACTTACCACGAACCTGAAGAGCAAACCAATCAGGGTCGACATGGTGAGGAGAGAGAGCATCAAGCTCTACAAAGACAGCCTAAAGAAGCTAACGTCGGTGAGCAAACATGCCTATCCTCAAGAAATTGATCGGTAGAAAATGTCGCGCAGGTGCTAAGACATCCCAAGGTACCCTTATATATACTGGAGGATGAGGCATAAAGCGAGAAGGAAAAGGGCCACAGAGGCAGGTTGTCCAAGTTAGGGAAAATCCCAGATTCTCAAGGAAACCACACAAATTTTGGGTCATAATATGCACAATCGAAAATGGAAACTCGTGAACCAAAAATTGAGAAATTCCATTTAGAATTGAGGGAGAACCGTGGCGAGGAAAATTGCGCCCATTGTTCAAAAGAATTCAGTTTCCTACCCAAGGTAGGAGACAATCTATGAGTCGACAGATCGAAATCCAATGGTCACAAAGAAAGCCAAAATCTGGGAAAGCAAGCGCGATAGGAAAATAAAAGGAAACTATATGAAATCGAGAAAATAGTAATGTGGCATGTATACATTATATTCCTTTTTCTCTTTCCTATTTTGAGGGCACAAACAAAACCTAAATTGGATACAATTTTGCACAGAGGCTAATTAAAGCATCTAGATTCCGAATATGAAATTAGATTTGCCTTTTAAGAACTTTTAATGCATTTAATATCCAAAACTTAGTTTCTCTTTCTTCATGCATTAATGACATTAGGATGATCCAAATTAGGTGAAACTTCATACACAAGTTAACTTAAGTGTGTTGAATACGAATTTGGCTTTATTTCCATCTTTTGCTGTCATATATCATATTTATTTATTACTTACATCTTTTAGATAGTTTCTCTCTCCTAACTTACTATATTATTCTAGGGTTATCCAAATTAGATGAAAATTGACATGCAAGCTTATTTTGATGTGTATATTACGAATTTTGAGTTTGTTTTCACTTTTGAGACTTCCTTATATGAGTTATATCATCTGGCCTATTAGAGGCCCATTAACCGTATTATGCAACAAATCAAGTTATTTATCTTCTTATTATCACCAAATGAATTAGATTACATTATTCATGCATTTGATTATTAGGATCACACTAACCTCAATGGCATTTGGTCAAACCCAAAAGTTCAAACTTCTAGGGTAGGGTCTAAGATTCGGTATGTTACATATATGTTGGCCTCCTACCTCGCATGAGGAGAAGGAGCCTGGTGACCTTCCCCATCATGTTGGGGCAATAGAGTCACACAAAATATATAAACATGCTTCTTGATTACAGCATAATGGGAACTCGTAATAAAAAGTGAATTGATTTGAAATAAAAATCTTGTCAAATAAATGTTGATTTTAGAAATTGCTTGTTACACTTTTCAATATACGTCACGCCAAGTATACTCTTTTGCTATAAACCATTTTACTTGTTTTTATATAGAGTACCATGCAATTGCATTGACTTTGTGTCTTGATTTTAGGCAAAACATTAGAACCTCGACTATATCGCTTCCGCACTCTATATACTCTGATGACAATGATATATTGGAAAAATCTCCATTTTGGGTTAGTTTGTATTTAAATCTCCTATTTTTGAGTTATTATTTCTTATTGTATATGCCAGTGTGTTAGATCCTATCGGGCCACTCAGGGAAGGGCACTTCAATCCTTTTTCTACTATCTAGGCAGTGGGACTGAGATTCAGGTAAGAATGGTTCTGTGATAGGATCACACCATGGGCTATCATTGCTAGGGCCATGTTCTCCTGATGGCAAGGGATTCATGCTCAGTCTTATATATATATGGGATTAAGAGAGAAATATCCCCCCTCTCCCACTCTCGTGGCGGAGGCCGAATGCTTGGGAGGGTGGTAAATAAAGGTGGCAACTGGGATTCGAACATGGGTCCCTTTGTTAGGGGACACTGTGCTTGTCCACTTGAACCACTCCTTGTCGTCCGGTCTTATATATATATGTATGTATGTATGTGTCTTAGGATAAACCCTAATGGTTTCCACAAAGAGAGAAATGGATGGAGAGAGAGGCCCCCCAAGAGAAAGTCTGACTTCCCTTCCTCATATACATACAGGAAGAGGCAACTATGGGTTATGGTCTACGAATATGGAAGGTGTTTCCATCACAACGTTAATTACTTTCTATTACTCCTTTGCCATATACATGAGTCCAAAGAACTATGTTTTAATTTCCTCACACTAATCCTTTTATCACTCATGTTATGATGAAATCCCATAAGACTTGAAAATTGAGGCTTAAGTTTGGAAAACAGGCCATTTGTTCAGTTACGAGACTCTTCCTTTTCACATGAAACAACTGACTGTTTTGGTGGGAGGACTTAAGGCATGGCATGGAACTGGGAGACATGGACAAATCCCAATCCTCATATGAAACCTAACATCCTACCTATGTCTTCAACCTCCAACTTATTCGGAAAGAGAGATCATGACCACCTCAACAAGGAACACATATATTTCAGATCATGAAACTAATTGTGAGATATCTCAAAACTTGTCTTTGTTTTTGGGCACTCTCCAACACCAAACGATCTGTCACCCCTCTCAATTGTGACCTTCAGCTGGAAGCTAGAGGAGTAAGAGTGAAATGGCTTATGCAAGGATGATCAGTATGGATCATGGGGATAATTGTCTAGGCTAGATTAGTTCAACGTAGATCGAGGAGCATCATGCTTTTCAGCTTTCCAACTAGCAAGAGATGGGGGAAGGGAAGCCAGGGAGGCAACAAAGAGGGAGGATGTTGGAAGTAAGTCATGTTGGTGATTCCTTTCTAGGAATATCATGACTTTGCTACACCTCCCCTCCTTGATCTAAACTAGAAGGTTTCTATTGTGCTCATGTTTCAGACATAAACCAATCACTCCCTCTTCCTCTTCATGCCTCCACCATGCCGACCTACTGGTTTGAAAAGGGATGGAGTAAGATTAGAACCTCCTTCAACTGCCAAGAGATCCTTTGGAGTTCATATCCATGGAAGTGACATTGCAATTCCCTTGTCAAGTAGTCATTTGTGTCTCTAGATGCCGCAATCCCTTTCTTTAGGTTGCATCCCTAGCATTCCTATCCCTGTCGACCTGGACTTAGCTTGGGGAACAATGGCAATCAGGGATTAGGGTAGGAGATTCTCTGTTGTTTCAGGTTAAGCATAGGAGTGGAGGATATCCATGAAGATATTCTAGATGCATTCACAAATGATAGAAGACCCTATCCATGGCTTCCGCTCGTGAATGAGAAGGCGACCTGCTTGTCCATTTTTGAGTCCGATGCAAGCAGAGGCTAGGATCCTTGCCTTGAATCCAGGAAACGGAGGCACTGGAAATCAGATGATGTAGATGAAAGAAGGAATAGGAAAATTGAGTCCTGAGTTTGGGTCGACGGATCCTAGATTTAGCGGGTCATTGTTTAAATCTGACTAATTTTTAAGGTAAATAGTTATTTATTTTCAGAAAATAGCCAAGAGTTATAAATACGATTAAAAATTTTCCCCTTAGCCAATAAATCCACCAAAAATATCAGCAAACTTAGAAAAGTAGCCTCTTTTTTGTGAAACCCTCATGTCAGACTTTTGAGACACTGGCATTGATCATAGTTAATTTAGATGAGAATGATTCACTTGAATGGTATAAATAGAAAATATTTGAGATACAATCTGAGAAAAATATTATTGAACCCTAATATTATAAGGAAACTAGATATGGACACTAATATCAAAATTATGCCAAAATGTTAGATCTTTCCTCATTAATGACTAAATTAATGCTTTTAGCATCATTTTGATTCTAGAAAACAGACCAATCTACAGAAAAATATGAAATTAGGGGAAACACGCTAGGGTCATAAAAAAATGAAAATTAGGCCAGAAACTTAATATGACATACTGATCAATAGAAAATATCGTATACATGTTTAACCTAATTTGAACCTAGGTTTGGTCAAAACCCTAATCTGGACCTAAAATATCAAATATTAATGCTGAACCAAGTTTTAATGATGGTTAATTGTTATTCATCAGGTGATGAATAGATATATGATTATCAATGATTGGATATGAATCTCTGAACTCAGGTTCATGGGCTATCTAAGTATAAAACAAGTTTTCCTATGTGAAATAGCTATGATGTATTACTTGTTCTTATTTGAGAATATTTCTTGGATGTACTATGATTATAGTATCTTTGGCATATCACTAATAACAAAAAGAATGTGGATGGTTTGTAGTTACCAAGTGTTTACATTCTCACTCTCTCCTTCTAAATATAAGGTTGACACATCCGATAGTCCAAGGGGCAAAGTAAAATGAAGTGCGACACCACTTAGTAGTACAAATGCATCAAAAGACATTTAAAAATATGTATTTACCTGATTATCACATTAAATAATGTTTTCTTTTACCTTTTCTTCTTTCTCAAAAATTTTCAAGTATGCAAGAACAATATATATATATCTTTCACCCACATACACAACACATTGTGTGTATTCTATGTTTCACATATTTTCTAGGTTCAGAGCTTGAATTGGAGAAAAGATAGGGAGTGAACAATGTTCAGGGTGTACCTATTGTGTAGATCTTAGTTACCATACATGTTCATAGACTGTATAATTTTCATTCAATATGTAATTGTAAATCGTATTGTAATAATTCATTTTGTAATATACACGTGTTGAATGTTGAGAATGTTATGGTGTATGCCTATATTTGTATGTTTATGTATGCATATGTCGCTTCCGCATCGCTCTTTGAAATAGTTAGCTAATGTTTTAGGTTTGTCCTCTCGAGCCTTCTAAGTTTAGAGATGGAAGAATTCAGGGACGTTACAGTTGGCATCAGAGCGTGAACAATAGCTACACGTAAAAATTGCTCACCATGAAACATAAAAAACTAAATCTCACCTTTCATTTTAAACCCTAGAAACTTAGTTAGTTATTCTATGGGAACTAGGTTTGACTTAGCCTCTAGGTTAGAACCTAGATGTTTGAGAACTAGGGTTAGACAAGTGTGTGAAACCCTTGCCATATAGAGCTCATATGTATTGGGTAGCTACACTAGTCTACACCTTATTCTCACCATTTCATTAGGTTACATGGGACTAGACTATCTACTGTGTGTCAGACACTCATTTTTCTGATTTGGTTTCATTTTCCAATCGACTCGAGCCTCAATAGTTTCTCTGATGTCCTCTTTCTTGGAGAAAAACTATATAATATTTTACTATATACATGTAAATATGAAAATGTGTCCCTCACACAGGAGAGTAGGCAGTGTTCATGCAACTTAAGTGAAAGGAAGTGACATTAGTCTAGAAGAGAGAGTAGTTCTAGAGTAGATGTCTAGAGCCTTATTAAGATATGTGATACATACTGTAGATGATAGAATGATAGTTGATATAAGCATTGATGATCTTATCTAAGCTTGATCCCTGATGACATAAGTTGCTTATAGAGATGAAAGTTATATATAAGGTCTGAATCCAATTTTGAAAATATGAGCTAAGTTTTGATGATGAAAATATGTGGCTTTTCATACGTAAGGTAACCTAAGTTAAGACAAGGTTGAATATGCATAAGACTCATGCTATTTACAAAGGAGGACGTCTAGCGTTAGGAAGATATACATGGTGAACTCTAGAGCAAGTGAGACCCACTGGGAGAAGGTAAGAGGACCTAACCTCCAATATATGAGAAATATGATATGTATGCAAATGATGTATCCTAAGCTAGATTACTCCTGAGTAGGTGAGTTGAATCCTTATGCATGATTCATGCATTTGATATAAATTCTACATGTGAGAGTTGGGTAAAATGTGATGGGTAGAAGAATCAATCATGATGAGATAGTCAATCCTTTGACTGAGTTAGGTCCTAGCTTGAGTGACTTATGTTTTTGAAGCTCATCATTAGCTGCAAGCAGAGTGATATATGAAACTCTAATTCAGAGAGTAAAAAGCCTTGTGCATAGATACTCATAAATGTTGTTCCTTCCTTATCTCTTTCTTGATATATGATGCATGAAACCTCACTTAAACTATATTGATGATTATGTATGAGGATTCACTCATATAAGCCTAACCTATTAAATATTCACTTCTTATATCTTACATGAAATATCTAAGTTTGAAATCATGATAAGTTTTACCTAGTAATTTCTCTTTCCATACATATCATAGATGAAAGATGTAAGTTTGAATATGTGAGCCTGAAAAAAAATCTTTGGATGATTGATTACATGATCAAAATAAAGTTCTTAATCTCAAACCTTCTGAATCTAAGCTTCTAGTTTGATAAGAACTCTCATAATGAGGTGGAAACCATATATGAAAGCATGTTAAGTAAGTCCTTCTCAAGTAATGAAATATTAGTATAATGTTGATCATAACCCACACTATAATGTTAAGTTCGAAAGTTCTATTAATAAATGACATGAAATATTGATAACCTTACATAAGAGAGTAGGGTGAAACATGAAACCTTGAATAATATCTTCTTAACTTCGTGCATATGTATAAAGCCCCATTTCTTTAGGTGATAGGGGATGCAAATCTCACAAGAATGCCATGGTATGACTAAGTTGATTAAAGCCTCCTTAACCTATATAAGGTGGGGTGGGTACCCCTAATTTATCTAAGTCTTGAGATGACAACTCAGGGTACATCAAGAAGTCTTTGATGCCTAAAAGTGGTAATATTTATGAAGTAGAACACTTTCATATCACCTTAGGAATGACATTTATTGAATTTCTGGGATGAAACCCCATATAAGGCGGAGTGAATGTGATATTCTAAATTTCAAGAGTTTCATAAACCATTAGATATATATGAAAAGAAGGATTAAAGTAGGCATGAAGTTCTTAATTCACTTCTATGTGTACCTTGGGGTAAATTTAACTTATTGACCCATACTTATTGAAATATATGATGAGAGATAAATGTTTTAGAGTTAAGAAACTGATTTCACCTTCTAGATACAAGCCATATAATCAATAATAGTGTTGATCATTAGATGAATATTTAGAGACAATAAGAATATGTGATAATGTTACAACCCCAATTTTTGGGTTCATTTGGAGAGAAATGTAATTTCTCATATTAAAGATATTCGAACAAATAATGATATAATTTGTTTTAAGTAAATGGATTTCGTTTACAATAGCCTTGATTATTGTGTTATGGGATTTATTGGCTATTGGGCCCAATAACAAGAAAAATTCAATTAATAAATGAATAATCGAGTTTTGAGGAAAGAAAGATGTGGAAATCTCTAGAAGGCAAAAGAATGTAATCTAAAGAGAGATTTTGTGCCTCTTGGGTTCCTTGGGTCCCAAGGAGTCCAAAGTTGCAAAGAAAATGCAATAAGAAAAGAAAAGATTAATTAGATATTTCTTTATTAAGAAAGAAATTGAAATCAATGATAAAATGTGGAAAATAAGTGAAAAGAGGTACAATTGAGTTATCCTTGGTGGATTTTCGTATCCCAAGGATTTCCTAATGTTAAAAGGAACTCCCATAAGGAAAATAGAAGAGAGATAAAGAAAAATCATTAAAAAGAATAAGTAAATAAGTGAGATAATAAGAAAATGGATAAAAGATAAATAAAAGGCTAAGGGATATTCCTAAGATGGGATTTAAAGCCATTAAGGTTCCTTGAGGTACAAGGAACTCAAAATAATAATTTAAAGACAAAGGAAAGAGAAAATAGATGAGAAATATACATAATTGAGTAATAACTTGCAACTAAAGAAAGGGATCCGATTTCTTTAGATAATGGGTCCAAATTCGGCATAATGAAAGATTAAGTTATTACTAAGCTTCCCTCAAAATTTGGGATCAAACGTGTAAGCGGGTTGAGAGATATGGTTTTTGGAAGTTTTCCTAATGTGTAGAGGAAAATATTAATGTCATGTTTTATTTCGGTTTAAATCCTGATTTTCAGGTTAAGAATGACCATGAATCGGTGATCCTATGGCTGAGAGTGAATCCCAGTCTCATGGGGACCTGCTTGTGCAGAGTCCACCTATGATATCTTTGTTTGATGATTTTCTCGAAAAGGAAAGGGAATCATGGAGCGAGAAGAGATCCTTTAGCTTTGAGAGGCTGTTCCGAAGCCATCCAACCCATTTTGTGTGGAGGTTCATTGATGAGAGTAGAAGTCCCCAAATTGCAGGACTACTATGATGACCCTATATATAGGGGAGGATGAGAGGGGGTACCGACATGATGTCTCACTACCCTAAGCTTTGCGGCGGACCGAGAGGAGTATTTTCAAGCCCTCAATTCAATCTTCTACCTCGATCTTCACCTTCAACATAGAGCTACATCTCGCCGAAGAGGGAGCTTCTCCGTCCCATCGACTCGAGCCACTTTTGGAGAATCCTAGGGCATCTTTGAGTTCGGAGAGGACCAGAGGAGGTGCGACAGAATCCACGACAGCTGGGGATGCCAGATGCTTGGAGTCAACTGTGAGGTTGACCACGGGCAGGCACCAGTTCGTGAACAGGAGACAGACTCACGAGGAAGAAGAGGGGAAAGGGCAAAAAGACCTTGTTGCCCCCGACGTCTGTGAAGGAAGGTAAGGGCAGACTTGTCCTTCGCTTTCTTTTGATTGCAAAGATAGGCGTGCGCGATCCTGGTCGCTTGATCTTAAGTGGACCAGCGGACCATGGATCTGACGCTCCTTGTTTTTATGAAAATAGCAAATAGATCAAATAAAAGGGTTTTTCTTAATAAAATCATATCTTGAGCTAGAAAACTTGGATGAGGAAAGTTAATACTTGAAAAATGATCAGAAAAATACGAGGGATACATTAAAAATAGTTTGGGAACCTAAATCAGTATCTTTTTGCAAAATTATTTAATTTGGATAGAAAAGAGTTATAATTTGTGGTTAGAAACCCTAATTGTTGATAAAAGATATATTTAATCTTGCAATTAGGTTAATTCAAGCATGGTTAACTTGTTTAATAATAAAGTTAGGTTTTAACCTATTTTGATGATGGAATTACAAAGTTTAGGGTTTTAAACCTAATGAAAGGATTAATATTATTAGAAACCCTAAACAAGAGAAAAAGAAAAGAAAAGTACTTCTAATATGAAATTAGGGTTTCCTGTTACTAAAAGATGAAATTAGAATCTTTTATGAAAGAAAGATGAAATAATTAGGGTTTGCAAGTGATTTGGTAAAATTAGGGTTTAAAGTAATAAAACTAAAGTGGAACCCTAATTATGTTGAAAACCCTAAAAAGAACAAATAACCCTAGGAAATAACTAGGATAAATAGATAATGATGACATGATTAATGATGGAAAAATTGGATGCCTTTTCAGGATCAACCTGTGTGTACTTGCTTGATTTCTTGATTGGTTGAGTTATTTCTGCATTCAAGTCTGCTTAACAGGTATGTGGTTACGCTTACTATTATCCCGCATTAGTTTTCTGAGGATTTTATCGATGTTTACATTGTGGCTTGCATTAATTGTTGGATGAATTTAATTCATTCAAATTATAATGTGAATATGACTATCACATAAGAGATGTGCCTACTAGCTCAGATCCTAGTCCCCTCTGTAGCTTAATGGGTTGACCTAGTACATGGCTACCAATGGGGTAGGCCCATCAGGTCATTGGATGACTTAGTATATGGCTACCAATGGGGTAGGTCCAGCAAGTCACTTTGAGTCAGAGATTGGACTACCTATGGGTAGTGTCATTGGACTCAACCCTAGATATTAATCTACCTATTAGGTAGGATCATGCAGGGTTTAATAAGGATCTACCTAGAGAGAGGTAGTATCTTAGTCCACTGTAGGGACAACACAGAGATGGGGGATAGGAAAGGATTGAGTAGTATGGTTTAAAACATAATCTTGGCTGTTAAATGATAATAGGCTGATTGCTTTGTTATTATAGTTGCATGATTATTGTTTCCCCACATACCAACTTCTTGCTGACTGACGTTTTGTTTGTCGGTCTTTTAGGTACAAATGAAAAGAACAAGTAGTAAAGTGGCATATGTGGAACTAAATGAGGATTAACGTGTACAGGAGGATTAGTTAGATTAGTATCTTCATGGATAGAAGTTTAGAAATCCCAGTTTTTAAAAGGTATGCAAAGTTTTTATTTTTACCATATTTCAGTATAGTTGGTAGAATTTAATAATTGTTATTGATTATTTGTCAAACCTTTGATCTAGTTTATTGGGCTAACGACTGTGATCTCTTGGTCTCCTTTAAGTTGGGGTTACCGGGAGACAGGGTTGTTACAATTGGTATTAGAGAATAGGTTCCTCATCTAATCATTAATAATTATTAAATTTTACAAATTCCATAGAACTGAGGGAGTTATTAGAGGATTTTCTGAAAGACTAAGGTGTCTAGAAAAGGATCACGTCTGAGGGCTGGCAATATTTTCCTCCACACCGCTAATTAGAAGATGAGGACTCCCAGATTGTGTGACTGCCTGGCCGATGTCTTAGGATATGACTCGAAATAAGATACCTTTAGGACTCTCTCATCTTGTTCATCCCTTCTCAACTAAAATTCTCTAAGGACCTTAAGGATTATGGTTTTCTCTCTTTTCCTCACCCTCTTGAGGCAGGGGTAAGGTTGATAAGGATTAAGGAATCCTCCAACAAATTAATAAAAAGCATGTAAATAAGATGTCATGGACATAAGCTTAATAGAGTAAGCATAAAGGAATAGATACATGCTTAGGTCGTATGACACGAGTTGTCATTGCCCTCAGGAGAGACCTGAGGATAGACCTCCTTGGCAGGAGGATGAGTAGAGAGAGAATTAGTCTTGGAGGTAGAGACCTAGCACATCCTCTGAGGATGATGCTAACCCTAACCCTAAGTGGAAGTTAGAGGTAGAGAGAGATGACGTGATGAGTTAGATGTCATGGTTGACTGGGTGTTTGGATGGACATGCCTTTGGATTTCATACGAGCCATGAGAGGTTGGATGACCTAGCACCTTTGGCAACCCAACCCTGGGAAGGGTTGTGCATGTTTGAGCGAAGGATAGCGCCTTCATGGATGAGGTTAGAGAAGAACCTATGGAAACCTTATGGGTTGTTGCAAGTAGGATATAGCTTGCACCCAGAATACATTAGTAGTACGAGCAGTAAGTTAAAACCCTGGCAAGAAGGACAAGATGGATGGCTTATGAGATAAGCATAAGGGGATATGGATAATATTGAGCAACATAAGTTCGAGCCTAGGCTTCACCCACATAGAGGTATGTTTGTGAGCTTGATCCTTCATGGAGAGAGGACCTCTAATAGTAAGGATGGAGGTGGAGTTAGCTCTAGAGAGAGAGAAAACAAGAACCAAGCAAGAAGGTTGGAAGCCTAAACCCCAAGATATGAGGAATAGTGGGGAGATAAGGATGATGCGACCTAAGTGGATGATAGTGGTTGCTTCATGCATGATCTCTGGAGGATGATGATATCTTGGTTACATTTAGAGGAACCAAACCGTAGAGAGAGGATGATGCTTCTGGTACCTATGTGCCTGTGGTATAGGTGTTTACCTTCTGAGATAGGAAGAAAAGTTCCTTAGACCTGGAGAGGTTTGGTAGCAGGTTGTGCGGCCTTGTACCTTGTTGGTTGTCCTTGTGAAGGACTCGACCCTGATGTGTTGCTCGATTAGAAGGATGAGAGGGAGTGCATGTCATGCCTTATACATGCTTGATTCGTGGTTAAGAGTTTGAACATGTAGTTGGACACCCAAAGGTGAACCTAGGGTTCCTAGGCCTAAGAGGGGAAGCAGTGTACCCGATGCTCATAATGAAATTCGAGTCTCTATAGTTTCAAGCATGGTACTCCTCAAGTGAAGAGGAAAAGGGAACCCCTTAAGTTAAGGGTATGTTTGATGAACCCCTCACAACTAAGTTGATCTAATGTTGAGGAAAGAGTACAAGTATGACCTAGCATGGTTTAATAGGTGGTCTGCTTGTGTCTTAGTAGCTGCTGGGTTAGGCATGCTCATGTGAATGTAAACCCTAGGGACGGTTGTGACCTTGTTGTCAAGAGTTGTAGTTTCCTCCCATCCTGGGAGAGGGACCCTTTTGTAGGGTGTATATCAGTTTTGTTGGTTTTGAGGTAACCTAAAGAGGTTTCATAGGATCTAGAGAAGCTAAGAGAAGAGTACATGGTAAGAGAATGAATCTGTAGACCCATAGTTAACCATCTCTAAGTGCATGTGGATGTGTTACCATGGAGGTAACAGGTATGGGGCCTGACCAAGGTAGGCAGGTCGCCATGACCCTTATGAAAGGATGAAAGTCAGCCCATGAATGCAGAGAGAGATGATGAAGGCTTGGGTAAGGTTCTAAGTTGGACATGTACTATAATAGAATCATAAGTCTATCCTAGGGTCAGGTGGGGATAAGACTGATGGAAGTGGGAGTTGCCTAATTCCCTAGTTGCACATGACCATAGGGTCGGGAGGTAACAACTATCATTGTCTAAGGGCCATGGGTTAGGAGATTGATCACCTTCATGAACTCATGGGACCCAAAGGGCATATGAGTAGGGCACTCTCTGGACGCATGAGGGTAGAGGGATGACCCCAAAAGTGTCGACACCCTATAGACCTAGAGGAGATGACCAAGTATTGTGTGGTAACCCAAGTAGGTTCCAAATCATTTTTTCCATGGAAGTAATTTTTTTAATATCGAGATGTTTGTAGAGACATATGTGGCACGTTTCAACTTATATTTGAAAGTGTACTGGCAAGGTGGGCTGTACCATCTCTACTCTTAGAACAGGGAGAACTCTGTATTTGGACTGCAACCAAATTCTTATTTCCTCTTGTTATGGGAGTAAGAGATAGGACAGTACATGTGATGACCCTGGTTTTAGGAGTTGATATTGGATATAGTGTTTGAAGGAGTACCTTGAGTAATATGAATCATTGTTGGACCTGGAGGTATCATGTGGTCAATTAATGAACTCTAAAGTGTTTTAGGATCACATGAGTATTCATGGACTTGTTTAACTAAGACTCAATGATTAATAGAATTTGATTTAAGGTTCCTACACCTATTCCTATGGTTATTTAAAGATTTCATTTACATGATCAAATAATAGAGTTTTAGTCTCAAGCTTTTAGGGATGAGAAAACACACAACGTAAGGGTGGTGTGCCAAATTCTAGGATGATCGGTGGTTCCCATACAGAGATGTACTTATATGAAATTGAATACACTTAATGATATATATGTATATATATTGTCAAACTTTGTTCTTAATAATTAAGTACCTAAGTTGTGATAATCTTTGGTATCATGCCAGCTTATTATCCTTTTATTTGAGTGTGGCCCAATGTCTGTAAATTTGGCCCTATTGTAACTGTGCACTATACAAATCTGAGAATGAAGACTTCGTCTCCTCCCACTTACCTATTTCTGTGGAGGAAGCAACCTCGACTCAGCTCAACGATGCTCATGCAGAAATCGGATCAAGGAGTGAATCAGTAATTCCATTCTCTCTGTTACTTAGAGACGACCGCAGAGACCCCTAGACAGAACCTTCAGACCCTGCCGATCAAACCAATCCCCCTGCATCCTCAAGTTTCTGACCACCCTTCTTTGAGCCCGACTACACACCACTGTGTCGACCCCTCACTTTGGAGTTTCAGGTTAGCCTTTGCTGCAGGAGGTGACGAGGAGGTTTCAAGCTCTTGTTTTCCCATTGTCCAGCCACACCGATGCAACGGAAGTGAAGGCGGTGGCTCTGGCAAGGCTAGCGCAGACTCGTGTGGAGGAGGATGTGCGCTGAGACTCCTGCTGGGATGAGGACACATTTGCAGATGAGGACGTGGTGGGCGTCAAACTCATGTGGAATGTAGTCGGAAGGGATCTTGAAGTTGCAGAAGAGGTCCTTTGCCGTTGATCCAGGACACGACGATGGCTCACGGATGGAAGTCAGCGTCGAGCGGGCAGATAAAGAACCGAGAAAGAGAACCCAAGCACACGATCTGCGCCGAGAAAGAAGGAGCTAGGTGAGGGGAAATGAAGGTTGAATGCTTGACAGAAACCTTTCCCATGGCAGCAGATCGCGCCCAGAACTGGATGGACGACACACGTAGGCATCAGGCTCCGAGAGGCGCCGGCGAGCCCACCTGGGCTGTGGCTTGCGAGTTGCAAAGCCATGCATCCTTGCTGCCTCAAGCCTCCCACATGTTGCAGACCTTGCGGAAGCACTAGAAGACGGCAAGGAGGAGAGTATTGCTGCCCATCGCAATCCAGAGCAGAGCTTGAGGCGGCGGCGGCTATGTCACTAAAGCAGTCTCGCTGGGGACTTGGGTGTGAGAGAAAGCAAGAAAGGGAGCGCTCGGTTCAGTTCCAGGTCAATTTCACGTGGACCAGAAAAGAGAGGAGCCAGACCCAGTTCAAACTGACCCTAAACCGGCCAGACCCCAACGGGCCAAGCAATGGGCTGTGCCAACACAAATTGCCACATGGCGCAATTCGATTGGCAACCAGAGGTAAATATTTCATAAATGTCCAGATCTTCAATAATTCATAGATATTAGCTCGATGATCAGAAAAATACAAATAATATACCGAAATTCTCCAAAAAATGCGTAGAACAATATGGAAGCATAATATCAGCCTTTTAATTCTTTGATATCAGTGATATCATGTAAGATGTATTATACTTGTTTCATGAGTAATAAATATTAAATGATGGCATAAAATTATGGAAAAATGTTAGTAAATCTATAATTATGTATAGAATGCATATCGTGTCAGATATGGTGTTGTTGATGCACAAAAGCCTATAATTTGATTAATTTGGCTAATTAGGGCTAATAACACTAAAGATAATGCAATTAATACATGCATGCCCAATAAATGATGAAATTCACAGAACATTCTCATATCTATAACTGAATGATAATATGTAAATATGAGACCAGTTTTGTACACGAAACTCATGTTGTAAGAAGATGAACCTTGATACATGGGTTGTAACCCTAACTTGAATAATGTATATAAACTAGGGTTAATATGTGCCCCAAAAAGGATATGGGACCTAATATTCAGATGATGAATCATAATCTGGAAAATGACATCAGTAAGATAAATATAAGACAATAATGCAAGTAAACGTTGGAATATCCTAATGAGATAATATAAACCCTAATGAACACGACTAGGGTTAAGATGATCAGAATCTGATGCTGGTATATGATTTTGTTATTAATCAGGTGTTGACCAGTTTGTCTAGATGATCAAAGATACTTATGAATCTCTGAACTCAGGTACGTGGGTTTTATTTAAGTATATGACTATGGTTTTCTTGCTTGAAATCATGATATGTATGTATGCTCTCTTCTATTTGCAAATATTGGATGTAGTAGCACTATATAGTACTCGATGTTTTATCACTTGTAAACATAAATGATAAGTAGATGTTTTATAGTTATTTAAGGTGTTCATTATCCCCCTTACGAGGGAATGGATTAATGTTGGCTAGTAGACCTCCCTAGAGCACACGGTGTACGGGGAGTTTCCCTAGAGTACTTGGTACACGGGGATGGGCCCAATATTTATGTTTTGGTACTAGTCCACCTTGATAATGCAATTCATCTAGGAAAATGGCTTAAAATTGAGTATTTCCTTAATAAAGAAGTGTTTTCTATGATTTTATTTCCTTTTGCAAATCTTTTTCAAAAATTATGAAAGCCATAAATATATGTATCTTTTTGCCCACGTGCACAACACCTTGTGTGTTGATTCGTTGTTTCACGTATGTTTTAGGTTCAGAGCTAGCTTGGGATAAAAGACGGGAAGTGAGCAGTTGTCCAGGTTGTACCTATTGTGTTAAGATCATGTTAGCATACATGTTCATAGACTTGTAAACTTTTCTTCAAATTATGTAAATGTAAGTTGCAATTTTAATTCATGATGTAATATAAATATGTTGAATGTTGATATGGTTGTATGTTCATGTATGCGCGTATTATGCTTCCGCATCACTTTCTGATATGATTGGATGATGTTTTTGGATTCTGAAGTCTCATTCCCAATAGGGTTTTGAGAAGGTGAAAATCCAGGGACGTCACAGTTGGTATCAGAGCATGAACAATAGCTACACCTAACAATTGCTCACCATGAAACGTTAAACTAATTTTCACCTTTCACCTTAAACCCTAGAAATTTAGTAAGTTCTATAGGAATAAAGTTTGACTTAGCCTCTAGGTTAGAACCTAGATGTTTGAGAACTAGGTTTAGACAAGTGTCTAAAACCCTTTGCATATAGAGCTCATATGTATTGGGTAGCTACACTAGTCTACACCATGTTCTCACCATTTCACTAGGCTATAGGGAACTAGACTATCTACTGTGTGTGGGGCACTCGGTTTTGCTGATTTGGTTTTGTTTTCCAATCGGCTCGAGCCTCGAGTGTTTTCTCAGACGTCTTCTTTCTCAGAGAGAAACTATATGATATTTTATTATATATATGTAAATAAAAAAAATGTGTCCCTCACACTGTAGAGTAGTTGGTGTTCATGCAACCTAAGTGAAAGGGAGTGACATCAGTCTAGAAGAGAGAGTAGTCTAGATTAGATGTCTAGAGCCTTATCAAGATATGTGATACATAGATTAGATGATAGAATGATAGTTGAAATAAGCATGTGAAATCTTACCTAAGTTTGATCTCTGATGCTATAAGTTTCCTTATAAAGGTTTAAGTTGTATACTTGTTGAATCCAATTTTGGAGAATTTAAGCCAAATCTTGATGATGAAAGTACATTCCCTTTTCCTACTTAAGATAAGCTAAGTTAAGATAGAGATGAGTGTGCATGAGCCTCAAGCTCTTATACAAGGAGGATATCTAGTGGTAGGATGAGATATATGGTGAACTCTAGAGAGAGTAAGACCCACAGGGAGAAGGTCATATGACCTAGCCTCCAATATATGAGATATGTGTAAAAATTTTCATTCAATATGTGAAATGATGTGTCCTAAGTTGGGTTACTCCTAAGTAGATGAGTTCAGTCATGTTGCATGATTCAATCCTATACGTGAGAGTTGGGTTAAAAAATGATGGGTAGAAACTCATAATGAGAAAGTCAATCCTTTGACTAAGTTAGGTCCTAGCTTGAGTGACTTATGTTGTGAACTCATCATTAGCTGCAAGTGAGGTGATATATGAAACTTTGGTTCTGACAGTAAGATGCCTTGTGCATAAGATTCTCATAAATGTTATTCATTCCTTATCTCTTTCTTGATAGACGATACTTAAAACCTCACTTGAGCTAGATAGATGATTTATATATGAGGAGTCACTCGTATAAGCTTGACATATTCTATATTCCCCTCCTATGTCATACATGTAATATCCAAGTTTGCAATCATGATAAGATTGACTAAGTATATTCTCTTTCCCTTCATTTCATTCATGAAACATAAAATTTTGAAATCATGATCTTGAAATGAAGATATCCTTGATTCTTAGATTATAAGATCAAAAATATAGTTCCTAACCATAACACTTCTAAATATGTGCTTCTAGTTTGGAGACAAGTCTCAAACAATCAGGTGAAAAACCTAGTATGTAATTAAGAAAATCAATTCCCTCTAATGCTGAAATTTTAGTATGATGTTGATGATAAATCACATTAAAGACATTAAGACTGACCTTCCCAACTTCATATGTATGTACAAAACCATAATTATAAGAAGAATGGGGATATGTAAATCCCAACATGGAAAAGAAAAGTTGGTTATGCCTAAGACATAATGGTTCTTCAACCTTTATGTGGTGGGGTGGGTACTAGATGCTTAAAATCCTAAGATGAGAGCTTAGGATACATCCAGAAGTATGAGAACACTGGAAGCTAGAAACAGTGACATGTATGAGGTTGAACCTAGCTATTTCACCTTAAGTATGCCATTAGTTGAATTTCGAGGATGAAATTATGTATAAGGTGGGGTGAATGTGATGACCTTGATTTTAGGAGTTGATATTGGATATAGTGTTTGAAGGAGTACCTTGAGTAATATGAATCATTGTTGGACCTGGAGGTATCATGTGGTCAATTAATGAACTCTAAAGTGTTTTAGGATCACATGAGTATTCATGGACTTGTTTAACTAAGACTCAATGATTAATAGAATTTGATTTAAGGTTCCTATACCTATTCCTATGGTTATTTAAAGATTTCATTTACATGATCAAATAATAGAGTTTTAGTCTCAAGCTTTTAGGGATGAGAAAACACACAACGTAAGGGTGGTGTGCCAAATTCTAGGATGATCGGTGGTTCCCATACAGAGATGTACTTATATGAAATTGAATACACTTAATGATATATATGCATATATATTGTCAGACTTTGTTCTTAATAATTAAGTACCTAAGTTGTGATAATCTTTGGTATCATGCCAGCTTATTATCCTTTTATTTGAGTGCGGCCCAATGTCTGTAAATATGGCCCTATTGTAACTGTGCACTATACAAATCTGAGAATGAAGACTTCATCTCCTCCCACTTACCTATTTCTGCGAAGGAAGCAACCTCGACTCAGCTCAACGATGCTCACACAGAAATCAGATCAAGGAGTGAATCAGTAATTCCATTCTCTCTGTTACTTAGAGACGACAGCGGAGTCCCCTAGACAGAACCTTCAGACCCTGCCGATCAAACCAAGCCCCCTACATCCTCAAGTTTCTGACCACCCTTCTTTGAGCCCGACTACACACCACTGTGTCGACCCCTCACTTTGGAGTTTCAGGTTAGCCTTTGATGCAGGAGGTGATGAGGAGGTTTCAAGCTCTTGTTTTCCCATTGTCCAGCCACACCGATGCAACGGAAGTGAAGGCGGTGGCTCTGGTAGCGCTAGCGCAGACTCGTGTGGAGGAGGATGTGCGCCGAGACTCCTGCTGGGATGAGGACGCATTTGCAGATGAGGACGTGGTGGGCGTCAAACTCATGTGGAATGTAGTCGGAAGGGATCTGGAAGTTGCAGAAGAGGTCCTTTGCCATTGATCCAGGACACGACGATGGCTCACAGATGGAAGTCGGCGTCGAGTGGGCAGATAAAGAACCGAGAAGGAGAACCCAAGCACACGATCTGCGCCGAGAAAGAAGGAGCCAGGTGAGGGGAAACGAAGGTTGAATGCTCTCTGGAAACCTTTCCCATGGCAGCAGATCATGCCCAGAACTGGATGGATGACGCACGTAGGCGTCGGGATCCGAGCGGCACCGGCGAGCCCACCTGGGTTGTGGCTTGCGAGTTGCAAAGCCACGCATCCTTGCTGCCTCAAGCCTCCCACATGTTGCAAACCTTGCGGAAGCACTAGAAGACGGCAAGGAGGAGAGCGTTGCCGCCCATCACAATCCAGAGAAGAGCTCGAGGCGGCGGCGGCTGTGTCACTGAAGCAGTCTCGCTGGTGACTTGGGTGCGAGAGAAAGCAAGAAAGGGAGCGCTCGGTTCAGTTCCAGGTCATTTTCACGTGGACCAGAAAAGAGAGGAGCCAGACCCAGTTCAAACTGACCCTAAACCGGTCGGACCCTAGCAGGCCAAGCAATGGGCTGTTCCAACACAAATTGCCACGTGGCGCAATTCGATTGGCAACCAGAGGTAAATATTTCAGAAATGTCCAAATCTTCAATAATTCATAAATATTAGCTCGATGATCAAAAAAATACAAATAATATACTGAAATTCTCAGAAAAATGCGTAGAACAATATGGAAGCATAATATCAGCCTTTTATTTCTTTGATATCAGTGATATCATGTAAGATGTATTATACTTGTTTCATGAGTAATAAATATTAAATGATGGCATAAAATTATGGAAAAATGTCAGTAAATCTATAATTATGTATAGAATGCATATCATGTCAGATATGGTCATGTTGATGCACAAAATCCTATAATTTGATTAATTTGGATAATTAGGGCTAATAACACTAAAGATAATGCAATTAATACATGCATGCCCAATAAATGATGAAATTCACACAAAATTCTCATATCTGTAACTGAATGATAATATGTAAATATGAGACCAGTTTTGTACACGAAATTCATGTTGTAAGAAGATGAACCTTGATACATGGGTTGTAACCCTAACTTGAATAATGTATATAAACTAGGGTTAATATGTGCCCCAAAAAGGATATGGGACCTAATATTCAGATGATGAATCATAATCTGGAAAATGACATCAGTAAGATAAATATAAGACAATAATTCAAGTAAACATTGGAATATCCTAATGGGATAATATAAACCCTAATGAACATGACTAGGGTTAAGATGATCAGAATCTGATGCTAGTATATGATTTTGTTATTAATCAGGTGTTGACCAGTTTGTCTAGATGATCAAAGATACTTATGAATCTCTGAACTCAGATACGTGGGTTTTATTTAAGTATATGATTGTAAGGACCCTGACCTTCGTTTAGGCCTTACCCTGTTTGCTTTGCTTAACCCTGGTGTTTTGGTGTTTGCTAATCACCTTTGGTGGTGATTAGGGTTTGGTTGTGCTTTGTTGTGAGTTGAAGGTTCTACATGAAAATAACCCAAGTCTAGGGTTTTGTGAGCAAGTATGCCATCTTGAGAGGTGTTCTTCTCTCTCTTTGCTTCCTCTAGGGTTGAGAGGAAGGCCTGGGCTTGTTGCTTGAGTTCTTTGGGCCTTTGTTGAGCTTGTTTTGGCTTGGTTGAGCCTTGTGTCGCCCAAAGTGAAGAGTGTGTCGACCTAGGGTGTTTGTGTCGGCCAACAAGGAGGTGTGTCGCCCTAGTGCAAGCTTGGTGTGTCGCCCATGGAGCTTGGTCTTGTTTGGTGGACACTTGGTGCATGTTTTGGACAAGTGTCTTATGGCTTTCTAGAGTGGTGGTTTGAGCTTGTGGACAAGTGTCCTTTGTGTGGGCGACACCTTGCCATGTTCCACCTTGTTTTCTCCTCCCTTTCTTCCTATAAAGATGGTTCCTTCCTTAGCTTGAGGTCCCTTTGGATCCTCTCCCTCTTGTGCCCGACACACTCCCTCCTTTCCTTGCTTGGAGGTCGACACACCCTTGGAGAAGAAGAGTGGTGGCCGATACACTCTTGAAGGAGTAGCTGGAGGTCGACATCCCCCTTGGAGGAGCTTTGGTGGTCGATATCCTTTGGAGATCTCCATCCTCTTTGCTTGGTGATGCATGGAGCTTGGAGTTCTTCTTCTTCCTCGAAGCTTGGAGCTTAAGGCGGGTTGCATAACTCTAACCCTAGCTACTCTACTCTCTTTTCATATATGTTGCTTTAATCTTGCCTACATGCACGTTAGTAGTTGGCTTTTGGCCGATCCATGTAAGTTAGGGTTTAGGGAGCAACACTCCTTTCTCCCCTTGGTCTAGAAGAGTGAGTTTGGGTCCTAATACAATGAGCAACACCCCTCTTTCCTAGTCGATTGAGGTGAGCTTATGACTTAGTGGCTTGAGAAAGACTCTCTTCTCACCTTGGGCAAGAAGGTGAGCTTGTTAGATGACCTTGATGAGATGCATCTTGAGCGTTTGGTTCTTGTAGAGGTGCTGCCGGACAACCCTCATGGCTTAGCTACTCTTGCACGGCATAAGTGAGCAATGTATCCCTTTTGTTCCTTGGGCGGGGGAGCATTCTAACCTTGCACGCCTTGAGCTAGTTCTGCCCGGTAGGCTGCACACCTTGGGGCTGCTCGCCCGACGCCTTGCTCGCCTGATACATCTACTCGCCTAACCACCCTGCTCGCTTGATAATTCTGCTCACCCAACACCGTGTTGCTTGCCCAGCATCAGCCACTGTCGCCCGACACACTCTGCTTGCCTGACATCCCTCTGCTCGCCCGATACATACCCAGCTCGCTCAACTTCACCCTGCACGCCCAACACACTTGAGTGCTTAACAGAGTTGCACGCCCAGTAGTGCCCTGCACGCCCGTTACACCTTGCACGCCTTGGGGCTGCATGCTTGATAGAGCTGCACGCTCAGTGCTGCGCGTTGCACGCCTGACTAGGCTGCACGCCATGGCTTGGGTGAGGGTAGAGGTGCCGACACTATGTCAGTGAGCCTTGCCCGACACACTCTTTTGGTGAGGGTTTTGGGTACCTTTTTGAGAGGGATCGTTACATCATGAAAATGGCTTGAACTATATACGCCTTGATATCGTTGGTGACTCCTTACTCTCTTAATGATGAAGATAGTGACAATGGTAGCAATAGTAATAATTCTAGTTTGTATGTTTAGCATGATGTTGAAACAAGGTGAAGAACATGTGTACGAGTGTGACTACCCTGGTTATCTCTTTAATGCTAAGAATAATGTTAAGCATGCATTAGGGTTGTTTGATAATGTATTTACCTATGTGACCTTAAGATGAGGCATGGATGTAATTATCATTGTCATTATGTGTTGGCAATGTACTTAACCCTAATTGTCACCTTATGGTAATAATATGAGTCTCTTGATTATTCATATGGTTATTGAACGATGCTAACCATGCAGGTAATGCTTAGCCAAATGAAAGGCTATAAGAAATGGTTATATGTGAACACTGTGATGACAGGTGTATTATGAACGATGTCCCATGATAAGGATGATGAAAGTCTTGAGAGGCTATGACACTATGTGATGAGGGATTGAGATCCCATGGTATGTGATGATCCTTGAGATGGATCTAGATGGTTGGCAAGAGGCCAAGTGATAACATGTGATGTTGGATCCTTGAGATGGATCAGGATGATGTGGTTATAATAATAACATAATGTTGAGTTTATGTTGATTGTTTTTCCTTCTATAGTTTGCATGTTATACGACTTGGTTGAATCTTGCAATACATCTAAAAGATACTAATTAATCACAGTGAAATCTACCATGTAGTTTTCCCTGGCCATAGATCCATCATCAGTCAAGATAGGGTGATGGTGAAACAAGTTCTCCTACGGGTTAACCCGGAGCGCATATTTTTGAATATGCGAGGTTTCTCCTAGCCTCAAATAGAGAGGTGAAACGAGTGTAGTTGCGATTGCAGACTCGGATATGAGATGAGCATGGTGAACATGACCCATGGCTCTGAATATGTGATATGTGATGAGCATGAATGCGTTCATGGCTCAGAGCACGGTGGTGAGACCCGTGGCTCGGTTTTACTAGCGCCGTGACCTGTACCAAGGCGGGCTAGAGGAAGGGTATCCTGAGAAGCTGACCCTATGGCTTAAGACCACTTGAGCATGAGACTGCGGTCCTGCTGTGTTTCTCGTGTACTGACCACGAGGGGTGAGGTCGTGGACTCCGGCTCTTCCATTGACCTTGTATGGCACCGGTTATGGGCTTCGTAGCCGATGGTTGGAATTAAACAGTACGGTTCACTTCCTTAGGGCATAATAAAACGTAATCCATCCGTTAGTATATACTGCTTAAGGCAAACACAAAACATTGGTTGAGGACTTGTTGTGTAGTTACTCTCTTTATATATATTGCAGTTATTCATATGTCTTTCATATGCAGTAGAATTTTGGGTATCCTATCTCATCAATTGTGTCTCACATGTAATACTTGAATATATCTGGTAAGTTTAGTTAGCTTTATTCCAATAAACTGTTCTTGCTATATCCTCTATCAGATAGCTGCTTAATGTATATGATCTTGAGGTTTTGTAATTTTGGCGAGGAGTTATGCCTCCCGCTGGGACAATGTTCAATTGTCTCACTCCTCTGGTTTGCACCCTTTTTAGGTGGTCGAGTTTGTCGTGGTGGTGGTCGCAGAGTTGCGGCCGAGCAACTAGAAGAACAGTAGAAGGCAAGCGTTGGATGTGCTGCTATTTTGGATGTTTTGTGATAGAGTCTAGAGTCATCCCTATACTCTCAGGTCCTAGGTGATGTTTTGACGTTGTTTCACGACATGCATCTACAGATGTTTTGTATATCCTGCTGCTGGCCAGGTGTGGTCCTTATGTATGTATAAACAGGTGGTGAACTCATGATGTGACAGGACAACTGTTGCTCTAAGCTGTGGACATGTATCCAGGCTTGTATGGATGTGTATATAACATGTTTTCTTGCAGGATGAGGACTGATATGTAATAAGTTTCTCAGTTTACCAGTTTTCCACAATCGGTTTTAATTAACCCGTGTTTTTGATAATCTGTGGTTATGGTGATTTCCGCACATTTTCGTGTAACACCTCGCTATCTGTATGATAATGGGATGTGTTGCCAAAATGACTATGGTTTTCTTGCTTGAAATCATGATATGTATGTATGCTCTCTTCTATTTTCAAATATTGGATGTAGTAGCACTATATAGTACTCCATGTTTTATCACTTGTAAACATAAATGATAAGTAGATGTTTTGTAGTTATTTAAGGTGTTCATTATCCCCCTTACGAGGGAATGGATTAATGTTGGCTAGTACACCTCCCTAGAGCACACGGTGTATGGGGAGTTTCCCTAGAGTACTTGGTACATGGGGATGGGCCCAAAATTTATGTTTTGATACTAGTCCACCTTGATAATGCAATTCATCTAGGAAAATGGCTTAAATTGGAGTATTTCGCTTAATAAAGAAGTGTTTTCTATGATTTTATTTCCTTCTGCAAATCTTTTTCAAAAATTATGAAATCCATAAATATATGTATCTTTCTGCCCACGTGCACAACACCTTGTGTGTTGATTCATTATTTCACATATGTTTTAGGTTCAGAGCTAGCTTGGGATAAAAGACGGGAAGTGAGCAGTTGTCCAGGTTGTACCTATTGTGTTAAGATCCTGTTAGCATACATGTTCATAGACTTGTAAACTTTTCTTCAAATTATGTAAATGTAAGTTGCAATTTTAATTCATGTTGTAATATAAATATGTTGAATGTTGAGAATGTTATGGTTGTATGTTCATGTATGCGCGTATTATGCTTCTGCATCGCTTTCTGATATGATTGGATGATGTTTTTGGATTCTGACATCTCATTCCCAATAGGGTTTTGAGAAGGTGAAAATCCGGGGACGTCACAGTACGCATGCTATACACCAAGGATAGAAGATGATGTGAGTTGGAATGTTGCTACGAGGTATGAGGATAGAGATGATAACATACCCTGGTGGAGTGAATGATACATGGGGGGATTACCGACACTAAGAGGAATGAGGTAGTCCCTTATGAGGATGTTTTATCATGAGTGATACAAGGTTGAGTTCAAAAATCATGAGGATGAGCTCATAGTTTCTTAATGAAGACAAACTTAGAATTTGAAAGGAGATGATAAGTATAATACATGGTGGATAAGAAGTAATGAATGCTCTGGTTGAGATATAGCTGCCTAGTTTACCTGGAAGCTAGAAGAAGTTGAGGTTGTTAAGCTAACCTTAAGTTGAGAAAAAGAGATAAGTTTGGCTAACACCCATATGTATCCATAGCTGTTAATCAAGTAAATGATTGCTTGGTTAGCCAGCCTAGTCTGTGATATAATGAAAGAACCTCTGATGTACTTCTTTGGAAAGGAAGGTGATGAAACCCTAATGAGAGTGGTTTAGGGTTTCTGAGGTATCGAGTTTGAGGAATCATGACATACAGGAGATTATGGTTTTAAGATCACCATACACCGTGATACTATAAAGATAGTAAGTGATAGTAGCATTTTGGATGCTTAATATAAAGTTGCATGTCACATGTGGCCATGCAAGTCAGGAGGTGAATGACGAGCACTAGTAACCCACTGTATTGTTTAGAGGATAAAGTGTTCCCGAGAGGGAGTGGGAGTTCATCACTTTGGATGTTGTAAGTCTCCCCTAGACCAAGGGTGGTCAAGTTACAATATGGGTTATGATATATCTCCTTACCTAGATGACATAAGAAAGAAAGAATGTTGTCAAGGGACAGATTCAGTTGAACTACTTAAGAGAGAGAGATGGTTCAATTACACCATGATGCGAGTTCAAAAGTTCTAGAGTTTGACCTAAAGGTTCACTCCCATGAGGTGGAAGTAGATACCTGGAGAACTCGATGTTAGTACAACTTATCACCCCTAACTAATGGTTAGTTTGATCAAAACTAGAGGGTCTGATGAGGGCAAGTGTGCTTGTTAAGGGTGATACAAAGAGACAGTTCTTAAGATGTGATGTTAACCACCATAGCCTTTATCGGGATGCAAGAAGTTCTATAGGGAGGTTGTGTCGGTCACCACTTCATTATGATGATGTTGGTGAAAGAGGCCTCACGAAGGTTAGAAAATAACCACAGTGTATGCAGATGAAGTCGCTTTGATTGTGCAATGGCTGAGAGAGAGCCCAGAGACGAAATGGGTCGTGAGATGATGCAAAGCAGACTGACATGCAGTTCACTGTGGGAGAGTATTTGATGTGAAAATCCGACCCCCTCTAAGCTACAGCTAAGAAAGCTGAGTCCCCGATATATGGGTCCATTTTAGATGGATTGGTGGAGATGGTTTTATTTATCCTTGCCCCTCAGGATAACATGATGTGTCATGTGTTCCATGAGTGCGATCTAGAGCACTATGTGGGGTACCCAAGCCATGTGCTGAGCCTTGAACCTATTCAACTTTTGAGAGGTTGAAATGTCCTGAGTCACCTATGAGGGTACGATATACCAAGGTAAGAAAGAACTCAGATGGAAGAATATGAGATGATGAAGGTTCTTGGGAAGCACCATGGAAAGGGTGAAGCCACATGGGAGCCCTGATGGATGTATGAAAGGCTTATCCTGAACTATTTGTTTGCTTGATGGAATTTTGAGGACAAAATTCTTATAAGAGGGGAAGGATGTTACAACCCCAATTTTTGGGTTCATTTGGAGAGAAATGTACTTTCTCATATTAAAGATATTGGAACAAATAATGATATAATTTGTTTTGAGTAAATATATTTCGTTTACAATAGCCTTGATTATTGTGTTGTGGGCTTTATTGGCTATTGGGCCCAAGAACAAGGAAAATTCAATTAATAAATGAATAATTGAGTTTTGAGAAAAGAAAGATGTGAAAATCTCTAGAAGGCAAAAGAATGTAATCTAAAGAGAGATTTTGTGCCTCTTAGGTTCCTTGGGTCCCAAGGAGTCCAAAGTTGCAAAGAAAATGCAATAAGAAAAGAAAAGATTAATTAGATATTTCTTTATTAAGAAAGAAATTGAAAACAATGATAAAATGCAGAAAATAAGTGAAAAGAGGTACAATTGAGTTATCCTTGGTGAATTTTTGTATCCAAGGATTTCCCAATGTTAAAAGGAACTCCCATAAGGAAAATAGAAGAGAGATAAAGAGAAATCATTAAAAAGAATAAGGAAATAAGTGAGATAATAAGAAAATGGATAAAAGATAAATAAAAGGCTAAGGGATATTCCCAAGATGGGATTTCAAGCCATTAAGGTTCCTTGAGGTACAAGGAACTCAGAATAATAATTTAAAGACAAAGGAAAGAGAAAATAGATGAGAAATATACATATTTGAGTAATAACTTGCAACTAAAGAAAGGGATCCAATTTCTTTAGATAATGGGTCCAAATTCGGCATAATGAAAGATTAAGTTATTACTAAGCTTCCATCAAAATTTGGGATCAAATGTGTAAGTGGGTCGAGAGATATACTTTTTGGAAGTTTTCCTAATGTGTAGAGGAAAATATTAATGTCATGTTTTATCTGGGTTTAAATCCTGATTTTCGGGTTAAGAACGACCGTGGATCGGTGATCCTACGACTGGGAGTGAATCCCAATCTCATGGGGACCTGCTTGCGTAGAGTCCACCTGCGAGATCTTTGTTGGATGATTTTCTCAAAAAGGAAAGGGAATCATGGAGCGAGAAGAGATCCTTTAGCTTTGGGAGGCTGTTCCGAAGCCATCCAACCCGTTTTGTGTGGAGGTTCATTGACGAGAGTAGAAGTCCCCAAATTGCAGGACTACTCCGATGACCCTATATATAGGGGAGGACGAGAGGGGGTATCGGCGTGCTGTCTCGCTACCCTAAGCTTTACGAAGGATCGAGAGGAGTATTTTCAAGCTCTCAATTCAATCTTCTACCTCGACCTTCACCTCCAACATAGAGCTGCTTCTCGCCAAAGAGGGAGCTTCTCCGTCCCATCGACTCGAGCCACTTCTGGAGAATCTGAGGGCACCGTTGAGTTCGGAGAGGACCAGAGGAGGTGCGGCAGAATCCATGGTGGTTGGGGACACCAGATGATTAGAGTCAACCCTGAGGTTGACCACGGGTAGGCACCAGTTCGCGAACAGGAGACGGACTCACAAGGAAGAAGAGGGGAAGGGCGAAAAGACCTTGTTGCCCCCAACGTCTGTGAAGGAAGGTAAGGGTAGACTTGTCCTTCTCTTTCTTTTGATTGCAAAGATAGGCGCGCGCGATCCTGGTTGCTGGATCCTAAGTGGACCAGCGGACCACGGATCCGACGCTCCTTGTTTTTCTGAAAATAGCAAATAGATCAAATAAAAGGGTTTTTCTTAATAAAATCATATCTTGAGCTAGAAAACTTGGATGAGGAAAGTTAATACATGAAAAATGATCAAAAAAATACAAGGGATACATTAAAAATAGTTTGGGAACCTAAATCAATATATTTTTGCAAAAGTATTTAATTTGGATAGAAAAGGGTATTAATTTGTGGTTAGAAACCCTAATTGTTGATAAAAGATATATTTAATCTTGCAATTAGGTTAATTCAAGCATGGTTAACTTGTTTAATAATAAAGTTAGGTTTTAACCTATTTTGATGATTGAATTGCAAAGTTTAGGGTTTTAAACCTAATGAAAGGATTAATATGTTTAGAAACCCTAAACAAGAGAAAAGAAAAGAAAAGTACTTCTAATATGAAATTAGGGTTTCCTGTTACTAAAAGATGAAATTAGAATCTTTTGTGAAAGAAAGATGAAATACTTAGGGTTGGCAAGTGATTTGGTAAAATTAGGGTTTAAAGTAATAAAACTAAAGTGGAACCCTAATTATGCTCAAAACCCTAAAAAGGACAAATAACCCTAGGAAATAACTAGGATAAATAGATCATGATGACATGATTAATGATGGAAAAATTGGATGCCTTTTCAGGATCAACCTGTGTGTACTTGCTTGATTTCTTGATTGGTTGAGTTATTTCTACATTTAAGTCTGCTTAACAGGTATATGGTTATGCTTATGATTATCCCGCATTAGTTTTCCAAGGATTTTATCTATGTTTACATCGTGGCTTGAATTAATTGTTGGATGAATTTAATTCATGCAAATTATAATGTGAATATGACTATCACATAAGAGATGTGTCTACTAGCTCAGATCCTAGTCCCCTCTGTAGCTTAATGGATTGACCTAGTACATGGCTACTAATGGGGTAGGCCCATCAGGTCATTGGATGACTTAGTATATGACTACCAATGGGGTAGGTCCAGCAAGTCACTTTGAGTCAGAGATTGGACTACCTATGGGTAGTGTCATGCGACTCAACCCTAGATATTGATCTACCTGTTAGGTAGGTTCATGCAGGGTTTGATAAGGATCTACCTAGAGAGAGGTAGTATCTTAGTCCACTGCAGGGACAACACAGAGATAGGGGATAGGAAAGGATTGAGTAGTATGGTTGAAAACATAATCTTGGCTGTTAAATGATAATTGGCTGATTACTTTGTATTATAGTTGCACGATTATTGTTTCCCCACATACTAGCTTCTTACTGACCGACGTTTTGTTTGTCGGCGTTTTAGGTACAAATGAAAAGAACAAACAGTAAAGTGACATATGTGGAATTAAATGAGGATTAACGTGCACATGAGGTTTAGTTAGATTAGTATCTTCATGGATAGAAGTTTAGAAATCCCAGTTTTTAAAAGGTATACAAAGTTTTTATTTTTACCATATTTCAGTATAGTTGGTAGAATTTAATAATTGTTATTGATTATTTGTCGAATCTTTGATCCAGTTTATTGAGCTAACGGCTTTGATCTCTTGGTCTTCTTTAAGTGCGGGTTACCGGGAGACAGGGTCGTTACAGATAATGTTTGGGAGTCTTTTAGTATCATATATGATCGAAACGTCACTTAGAATGAGCATAATTTAAGGAATTAAATTAAGATGCTAATCAATGTTTCATTGATATCATAAGTGTCCAGGCGGTGTACCGAGAATTAGTGGAGCTATAGTTAAAATCTCATGTGATTTTGGATGAATGAATTACGAGATATTAGGACTTGAAAATTGAGGCTTAAGTTTGGAAAATAGGTCATGAGTTCAGTTACGAGACTCTTCGTTTTCATATGAAAAACAACCGACTCTTTTGGTGGGAGTGCTTAAGGCATGGCATGAAAATGGGAGACGTGGCCAAATCCCAATCCTCGTAGGAGATCTGACGGCCTACCTTGTGTCTTCAACTCCAACTTATCCGGAAAGAGAGATCTTGACCGCGAATATATCTCGGATCTTGGAACTAATTGTGAGATATCTCAGAACTAGTCGTTGTTTCTGGGCACTCTCCAACACCAAACGATATGTCACCCCTCTCAATTGTGACCTTCAGCTGGAAGCTAGAGGAGTAAGAGTGCAATGGCGTATGCAAGGATGATCAGTATGGACCATGGGGATAATCGTCTAGGCTAGATCAGTTCGTTGCAGATCGAGGAGCATCATGCTTTTCAGCTTTCAGACTATCAGGAGTTGGAGGAAGGGAAGCCAGGGAGGCAACAGAGGGATGGAGCACGTCAGAAGTAAGTAACATTGGCGATGCCTTTCTAGGAAGATCATGACTCTGCTGCTCCTCGCCTCCTCGATCTAGACCAGAAGGTTTCCGTTGTGCTCAGGTTTCAGACAGAAACCAATAGCTCCCTCTTCCTCTTCATGCCGCCACCATGCCGACCATGCTGGTCTGAAGAGGGATGGAGCAACATCAGAACCTCCTTCAACCGCCGAGAGATCCTTCGGAGTTCATATCCATGGCAGTGACGTTGCCTCTCCCCTGTCAAGCGGCCGGATCTGTCGCTAGACGCCACTGTCCCTTTCTTCAGACCGCATGCCTGGCATTCCTATTGCCGCCGACCTGGACTTGGCTTGGGAACAATGGTGATTGGGAACGACAGTAGGAGATTCTCTATTGTTTCAGGTGAAGCACAGGAGTGGAGGAGATCCATGCGGATCTTCCAGATGCATCCACAGGGGATAGAAGGCCGTGTCCATGGCTCGCGCTCGTGAACGAGAAGGCGGTGTGCTCGTCCGCCTTTGAGTCCGATGCAAGCAGAGGCGAGGGTCCTCGCCTTGAACCCAGGCAATGGCGGCGCTAGAAACCGGACGAGGCAGACGCAAGAAAGAACGGGAAAATTAAGTCATGGAGTGCGGGTCGATGGATCCTAGATGTAGCGGATCATTGTTTGGATCCGACTAGTTTTGAAGGAAAATAATTATTTACTTTCAAAAAATAGCCAAGAATTATAAATACGATTAAAAAAGTCCCCTTGATAAATAAATCCACCAAAAATATCAACATACTCAGAAAAGTACCCTCTTTTTTTGTCAAACCCTCATGTCAGACTTTTGAGATACTGATATTAATCATAGTTAATTTAGATGAGAATGCTTCATTTGAATGGTATAAATAGAAAATAGTTGAGATAAAATCTAAAAAAATATTATTGAACCCTAGTATTATAAGAAAATAAATATGGACACTAATCTCAAAATTATGCCAAAATGTTTGATCTTTCCTCATTAATGACTAAATTAATGCTTTTAGCATCATTTTAATTCTAGAAAATAGTCCAATCTTAAGGAAAAATAAAAATTAGGCCAGAACCTTAATATGACATCCTGATCAGTAGAAAAATACCAGATACACGTTTAACCTCATTTGAACCTAGGTTTGGTCAAAACCCTAATCTAGACCTAAAATATTAATAATAATGTTGAACCAAGTTGTAAAGATGGTTAATTGTCATTCATCAGGTGATGGCCAGATATTTGATTATCAATGATAGGATATGAGTATCTGAACTCAAGTATGTGGGTTATTCAAGTATAAGACTAGTTTTCTTGTGTGAAATAACTATGATGTACTACTTGTTCTTATCTGAGAATATTACTTAGATGTACTATGGTTATAGTATCTTCACCATGTCACTAAGAACAAAAAGATTGTGGATGGTTTGTATCTACTAAGTGTTTACATTTTCTCTCCCTCTCTCTCCTTCTAAATATAAGGTTGACATATCCCCATAGCCCAAAGGGCAGGGTAAAATGAAGTGTGACACCATTTGGTAGTACAAATGCATCAAAAGATATCTAAAAATATGTGTTTACCTAATTATCACATTAAATAATATTTTCTTTTACCTTTTCTTCTTTCTCAATTTTTTTCAAGTATGCAAGCACAATATATATGCATCTTTCACCCACATCACAACACATTGTATTGATTCGCTATTTCACATATTTTCTAGGTTCAGAGCTAGCATGGGAGAAAAGATAGGAAGTGATTAGTGTTCAAGGTGTACCTATTGTGCAGATCTTACTTACCATACATGTTTATATAATGTATAATTTTCATTCAATATGTAATTGTAAATCATGTTGTACTAATTCATTTTGTAATATGCACATGTTGAATGTTGAGAATGTTATGGTGTATGCCTATATTTGTATGTTCATATATGCGTTTGTCGCTTCCACATCGCTCTCTGAAACAATTAGATAACATTTCAAATTTGTCCTCTTGGGCCTTCTAAGTCTCAAGATGGCAAAATCTGAGGATGTTAAATAATAGTCCACATGGACCACCTGAAATTCCTATTGTTCTAGAAGAACGGACAAGAAGGAGCTCTCCCTTCTAGTTGGTGTACTAGCACCAACTTGCTCTCCGACAATTGTTTTCCCTTTCTATCCCTCTCTTTATCGGGTAGGACTTGCTCAGATTCTCTTAGTTACCAAAATTGGAGAATAAAATAATTGTCAAAGCTGATTGAAGTTTCTGAGAAGCCCCCAATACCCCTCTATTTATCGGAGAGTCAGGGTTCCTAGCCTATGCGAGAGTCGAAGGGGATGAGATGTTATGAATTTCACATCTTACAAGTGGAGAAATGGTTGGTTCACAGGTGAATCCATTGTTGGCATGTGAACGGATTGGTTCAACCCTTGAAATGGTCATTTTACCATGTTTCCTAATTTCAATTGTATTAACAATTAATATTTGATATAATGCACAACCTGAGCCGATCGATTCATGGAGCCGATCAGTTCACTTTCTGAATTGGTCGATTCATGGTCTAGATTGCTAATATTGGTTCAATTGACCTCACGCTCTGAAATGATTGACTCAACACTTGAACCGGTCGATTTATAGTCCAATCAGTCAACTTTCAACCAATGTTTTTTAAATTGTATACCTAGATATTAAGTAATCAAGTTTAAACTGTATTCATGAATGAACTCCTACTCCAATGTATCCTATGTGTGTGACCCTATATGTTCCAAGTTACATTGGCAGTGAATATCCATATCTGATGTATGACATCACAAGCAATAGAGGTATCTAGCAACACATCATTGCTACCCAAGTAATTTAGAAATTTGGAGAACAACTTCAACCTACAATCTCTGATTGGTGTTACAATGACTGTATAATTCCTTTACCACTGATATCCACATTGAACTTGAGGCATAGAATCATCATCCTCTCAATCTTCAATACATGTTCCTTGAACTAGAGCAAACCATCTGAGATATATGTGACCTCAATATCATATAACATATATTGATTCACATGTGCATGCACATACTTTTCTCAGTCTCACTTATCAAGTGGCCTGGATATCAAACTTCAGTAGGAGGGACAAATACCATCTACATTGCTCACATTCATCCCCATGTGTCACAATGCACCCAAACACCACTTTTATAGTAACCCTTATTCAAGGTCATGATGAATGATGTCAAAGTACATCGAACGACATGTGATGAGTGTAGTGACTTTAGGTCTAAGACCTACTATCACCACCATCACTATGAGAGATGATTTTGACTACCAACTATGGTTTCCATGTGTCACTCTCAAGGCGGGTCTATCCGATATACTATTCTCGAACAAGTATCTATGTGTTTGGTTTAATATCACATATCATGACCAATGAGATTCTGTCATCAACCAACACACACTCAAGTGTTATGTGTCATTGCTATCTATCAATCTTCCACAATAACGTCTGACTAGGGACATAATAAAAATGTACATACTCTTGAGATATGCATGATCTCATTGTTCAAGTCATCAACCTGAATATATACATCATTGAGTAATTTCATTCTTTAGACATTCATTATATTTCATCATTATCTCATAACTGATTGAAATAGAATAAATTGAAAGTTTGCCTTTATTATCAATCAAATTGGTCATAATATATGCCATCTCAATCATCATATGATTGAATCTCTAATATACTTACCAACAGACTCCCACTTACAATTAGAGCTAATCACCCACAAATCTTATTCTTAATAATCATGAACATGCCCATCATGTTTTTGCTGTGCAAGTTCTAATACAGCGGGTTAGCAACAATTGCCCTTAGTCGTGTTGGATCAAAGTGCTCTAGAGGGGGGTGAATAGAGCTAAAAATAACTTTAACAAGATTCATTAGATCTTCAAATTACTTCAAGAAGTAGGATTGCAAATATGTAATTTGATGTACAACTAAGCATACATAGCAAGGATGAGAGATATTAAATGAGATAAAAAACAAGCTATTTAGAGTTGTTCCAATCTCCAAACTAGGAGAAAGTCAGTCTACTACCTAGAGAGGTCAAGCCCTAAGATTTTGCAACCATTGCATACTTATATTTCATTATAAGACATACAATAAGACTTTCCATTTATAGGTCAAGGATACATAGCCTTCCTTTTTATGGACTTAAAGGAGCAAATATAGCTTACAAGGTTTTACCTATCCTTGAGGTAGAGTCTTCAACCTCTACAAGGGCTTACCGACTCTTGCATGAGCTGGACACCTTTGTCAAGGATCTCTCCTCTTGCATCGAGTCTTCCACCTTGAATGAATTACCTACTCTCCTCAAGGATTTTCAGCCTTCACCTTCTCCTTCAACTTGGAGAAGCTTTCACCAACTTTTATTTTGAGAAAAGGGTTGGGAAAGGGAAGATTTGAGAGCTTTACAAGACTACATTGTAGTATCTCTCTCACACATAGCCTATCTCAATCATAAGGATGTTTTGATTTGTAAGCAAGAGAGATAAGGGGTGTCCATGTGAACAAAATCACTCAACTACAACTAGGAGCAAGGTAGGCTAAATATGAAATGAAGTCCAAGGGCCCCTATTTATAGTTGGGGGTGTCTAATAGCCTCAAAAAGCACTTGGGAATGATATATAGTCATTTGGGGTGTTGTAACTGATCTACTTTTGATGTTTGCAACACTCCAACGACTAGAATCACTTTTTCTACACACTCCATACAATGTAGTCAATCGAGTTTCCATAAAGGTAACTCGCCTGATTGCACTATTCGATAAGATAATTTGAGTTGTAGGTCAAGTTTATCGTGGATGGAACTCCACTAATGGCTTAAAATCAATTTTTCAGTACAGGGTGTCGGTTGAGTTTATCCTAAGGTAAACTCAGATGAACGTATACATTTGCCAAGACCTATCCTAGGTGTCACTTGAGTTTATGAGAGGGAAACTCGGTCAATCATATAGCCTGTGATGTATTTTGGGAAATGTCATAAAAGTGATCAAACATTCAAATTAAGTGCTCCAGATTTCTTCTCATCACTACTACAGAAATGGCTTATAACGTCACATTCACTATCGTCAATTGTATATAAATAACCGACGCCTTAAACATACAACGTCGGTTATTTCATAAAACTGACATCTATCTGTGAAGAGTGGACAAACACGTGTATCGCTTTTTATTTAGCATCGGTTCTATATAAAAAACCGACGCCTAAGATCGACCGCCAAAACCAAATTTTTCATGGGGAAAAATTGACCTCTAAAATTTAACATATGGCGTCGGTTTTTAACTTAAAAACCGACAACTAAAGTATTTTCGTGAGACAGAAATTAGGCCCAATTTAATTGTCGGTTTCACATAAGTAACCGACGTGGGTGAGTTTACGCGCGCTGTCCCCGCGAAAATATCGACCACCTGTAGCGTCGGTTTTTATAAGGTCACCGACGACTATTGGCTGATTTCGAGAACATTTTTTTTATCGGCTTATGTTTATAGGCCTCAGGATTTATTGTGGAAACCGACGAATATTATTGAACATAGTTGTCGGTTTTACATGAGAACCGACACGATTAGTAAATAGCGTCGGTTGTTTTATATAACCGACGCTTATTGATAACTTAACCCCCGCAGGCCTGACTGTTCCCCTTTCTCTCTGTTTCATTCCTGATTTTTCATTCTCGTGCTCTGGCGTTTCTGCTCCCCCGTTGCTGCTGCTCCACCACTCCTCCGCCATTGCTCTACCACTGTTGCTGCTCTGTCGTTGGTCTTCCGCTCCTCCGCCGTCGCTGCTGCTCTGCCGCTGGCTACTATTCTTTGCTCTGCCACCGGTGAACACCTAAAGCAAGGTATACCCTTCGTCCGCCTTTTCTCCTCTGCCGCTGGCTTTCCTCCTCTGCCGCCACCGACCTGGACCTCACCCAGGCGGCGCCTAAGCAGCCCAGGCGTTCACCTAGGGTCCCAAGCCCAGGTGCCCTGCCTAGTTAGGCCTCTCGGCAGATGCTTGGGCGGCGCCAGGGCACGCCTAGGCTACTGCTGGGGTTTGGATTCAAGAGATGATCATGAACCTTTTGATCCCTAGATTGAACCCTATATCAACCTATACAAAGGATGCCCAAAACTTGCACTATCATTTTCCCACATTAAGATTACAATCACCATTCTTGTTCTTCTCGCTATCAAATAACTACTCCCCTATCTTCTCTAAGGTTTGTCGACATCCTCCTCCATTTTGATTTCACCAAGTCACCCCATAAGCCAGTGAAAAATATTCTGATTGTGTTTATTTATGTACTGATTTCACCAAGCTAGTGGAATTTTTTTAAAGTTATTTACTGATTGTGTTTATTTATGTACTAATTTTTTTATGATTTATTCATCTACTTATTTGTATTTTTCATCTACTTATGTGTATTTTTTGTCTACTATTTTTTATTTAGTTATCTACTCATTTGAATTTATTTGTGTATTGCTTTTGAAATTATATAATCATCTAGTGATGTAACTTTATCACAGGCTCATTATGAACCATTAGATCTAAATCTTAGGGTATCTCTACCGTCCTAACTATGAAATTGGTAACTTGTTTCCTTTTTGAGTATATTGACAATGTTATTCACCTAACTTGAAGAACTAGGATATGAATGATGAAACTAGGATTGTAGGTATAAGAATGACATATCATGTATTTGTTGGCCTAGAAACCCGTCCAAGATTTACTCATTAGGAGTAAATCTTGGATAGTCCCCGGTTTGGGACTGTTCCTGAATACCTAATCTCACTTAGGATGTAAGTGTATAATGTGTATTGGGTTTTTGAGAAAATTTTGGTAGCATTTCCCCGTTTAACAACAGGGAAATGCTGCCGAAATTTTCTCAAAAACCCAATACACATTATACACTTACTAGTGAGATTAGGTGTTCAAGAATGGGATAGGTGGTACACATTTATTATATATAAGAATAACAACACATGTATTTGTTAGCCTAAAGTTTTAACCATGCAAAAACTCTAATCTGTTAACCCTAGACCCTAATCTTATTGTAATATATACTTGTTTTCTCTTTGATCATAGAATGGATAGATCATGGATGTCCATTCGCAATCGTTGCACCCCAAAGTTTATTTTTGGTCTTGACCAGTTTATTAGATTTTCTGAGGAACATAGGAAACAACCTGGAGATAGGTTCTACTGTCCATGTAGGCATTGCGGTAACAACTTGAAAGTCAGCACTGGTGACGAAATCAAAAGTCATGTCATGTGCAACGGGATTATACAAGGCTATACAGAATGGCACTGGCATGGAGAGATTTCAAACCCGAAACCAGTGGATGTCGATAGCAGTGCTTGTGTGGAAGAAGAAATTGCCTACGATGACGTAGATGTGAATGAACCAGTTCCAGTAGACATCGTTGATGCGATGCTGGATAGTTGTGGGGGTAGAGCACACCGATCCACCTCCCATTTTTAGAAACATTGTGCATGATGCTGATATATCATTATACACAGGTTGTACTAAGTTTACGAAGCTTAGCGCTGTGTTGAGATTGTATAAGCTGAAATCTAACAATAGATGGAGCGACAAAAGCTTCACGTCATTGTTGTCTTTGTTGAAAGAAATGCTTCCTGAAGGAAACGACCTGCCAATCTCAACATACCAGGTAAAGAAATTGTTGTGCCCAATGGGAATGGATGCCAAGAAGATACACGCATGCCCGAATGATTGTGTATTATTTCAAAAGGACTATGTGGATTTGAAAGATTGTCCAAAATGTGGTGCGTCACGGTATAAATTGACGACTTCAGGAGAGTCCAAAACTGGTCCTCCTGCCAAGGTGATGTGGTATCTACCTATAATATCACGGTTCCAACGCTTGTTTGTCAATCTGATAGATGTGAAGAATTTGAGGTGGCATGCAGATGTTAAGAAAAATAATGATGGGATCCTACGACATGCGTCTGATTCCCCACAGTGGAAGAAGATTGATCTATTATACCCTGAATTTGGTGAAGAAGTCAGGAATCTAAGACTTGGGCTTTGTATAGATGGGATGAATCCGTACGGGACATTGAACAGCTAACATAGCACTTGGCCAGTCATGCTTGTTATATACAATCTTCCTCCCTGGCTGTGTATGAAAAATAAGTACGTAATGCTGTCGTTGTTGATATCGGGACCTAAACAACTTGGAAATGACATCGATGTTTATCTTGAACCTCTGATTGATGATTTAGTGAAACTCTGGGGTGAAGGTGTGATAACCTATGATGCTTCACGAAGAGAGACATTTTGTTTGCATGTTATGTTGTTTTGCACTATTAATGACTTTCCAGCATATGAGAATTTGTCTGGATATAGTGTCAAAGGAACTAAAGTGTGTCCTACATGTGAAGAGAACACTGATTCAACAAGACTAAAACATGGTGGTAAGACTGTATATCTCGGTCATCGAAGGTTTCTTACAAAATTCCATCCGTATCGTAGGAAGCGCAAAGCATTCAATGGATTGAATGAGGAACGGAGTGCACCTAAACCTATACCACGGGAGGTTGTTTATGAAAGAGTAAAAGACTTTGTCAATAAATTTGGTAAGAGATCACAATGTACTATGGCCACGTGGAGTGACAAATCTTTATTCAAGAAGAAGTCAATATTTTGGGATCTTCCTTATTGGAGTTCCGCAACTGCTGAGGCGGCTGCAAAAATGGTAAAATACAACTCTTATAGCAATCGTTCAAATATTGATTATTTGTGGTGTTTACTTAATTACAAATTTTTGTTTTGGCGATTAGCGGGAGCTGCACGAGCTGAGGAAACAAGGCAAGTTCATCCCTGAGGGTACAAGGGATGAATTGACAGTTGCTCTGGGTAACCCAGAGCATCCTGGGCGTGTTAGGGCTGCAGGCACTGGTGTGGGCATCAAAGCTTTTTTTGGGCCATCCCAGTGCAAACATGTCCCAAAAGCGGGACTTTCACAAGAAGAGGTAACATATTCTTTCTTTATAATGTTATTGTAAAAGATAATTCAATAATTAGAAGCTAACATTTCTTTTATCCATGTATAGGTAGATAAGCTAGTTGATAGGAAACTCGAAGAAGCACTGAAAAAGTGGCAGACATCTCAGACTGCCACTTACCAGACAGTACTTATGGCGTCTCGCTCTACTCCTACTGCAGAGGTTGGGAGTAATCATGTAGACCCACCACCTAGCACATCCACTGTAAGTATTTTTATGACATAGTAACTAGTTTTTTAATTCAAGATGATATATTTTTAAGATGATATGTATATATGAAATTGTCGTCATTTCAAAAAAAGATGATATGTATATATGTATATAATATTATTTACAAAAAAATTTGTAGGGGTTGAAGCCATGCCGTCTAAAAAGTAAAGAATATGTCATTGCAGAGGCGTCGGCTTACCCATCCCTACCAGGGGAAATATTTCACGGGTCTCCATTACCAGCTGGTTGGATTCGTGTGAGCCCGGTACATATATTCTCTAAGTGGATGGATCTTCCATTGCCATATGCCTACCCAGATTGTGAAATGCTTGGTGAGGTAGAAGGCGGAGTGATATTGTGGCTAAAAGCAGATGTCCTATTTACTGAAACTATATGGTAAATTTACATTACGTTAAATTGTTAATGTGTGTATATGATGTCAGTTGATCTGAAATTATATATATATATACAGGTTAAAAAGAAGACACCCACAGTATCTAGGCCTCCACCTCCACCTCCTACATTACCCAGTTGGGTTCCACAGGACCTACCTGTCCCGTTAGGTCCTAACTGTAGGGGTATGACAATATGGTTAGGCGAACATGATATAAATTGCCCTATAACTGTTTCTATAGATTCAGATGCTGTAGGTCAATCATACGAAAGCAACCTATTTATACAAGATATTTTGGAGTTGTTTTGATATGATTGGATAAATACATCTGTGATAGAGCTATGGATAAGGTGAGATCTTCTTTATACATCCATATACCTTGTGTAGGATCTGGTGATCTGGTTTCTTATTTATTAATGCATGCATAATTAATACATATTTTGCAGCTACTTAGACAAGATATGTGCAGATTTTGCATTCGAACATGTAGGATTTTTGATTCCATCTTTGATTAGTCTAGTAGCTAAAGACCCTCCGTCAGTTCAACAATACTGCTGTGAGGCTTTTACAAATTTTACTCAAAATAAGAATACGGTGATAATAGCTCCATTCAATGTAGAGTAAGTTTACTTTGCTTATTATAATTTGGACTTAAGAAAATTACATTTTTATTGTGGATTTTGAGTTATTAATTTTTAACTTTTTTACCTCTAGTGGTATGCATTGGGAGTTACTAGTTATTGTCCCCGAGACGTTCAATGTCTATTATCTAGATCCTAAGGGAAGTAAATTGAATTCAAAATATGTACACAAAATGAAAATGACATTATTCCGGTGAGAAATATTTCATTTTCATATCTGTTAACATATGTTATTACATTACTATTTAATTATACAATGTACTGTGTTACATTAACATGTAGGGATTTAGATGAGTTCAAAAAGGCAGGAGGAAAGGTCCCCAAGAAAAAGAACTAGAAAATAACTTGGAAGAACGTGGAAGTAAGTTCCCGACTGCAATGTATATATTATTTATGTGAACAATGCTTATTTAGTTGTATTTTTTAATATTTTGTATGTTTGAATTTATAGTGTGCTACACAAGACAACGGATGGGCATGTACATACTATGTGATGCAATTTATGCACATGATTATCAAATATGTCGCAGTGGACATCGATACTATTCCTGAGGTATTATATAGTCTCATTTGATAATATGAAATATATCAATCTTATTTATAGCTCATTAATTATATATATACATCATTCTCTTTACACGTGTTTAAAACTGACCACACTACAGGAAAGGCCTTACCAGATGTACATGCTCCCTATACGACGGGAGAATTAAAAGAAGTAATAGAAGAATGGGCAACAACCATACAAGTAGTGGGGGTTTTAACATATAATTGGGATGTTGATAGAGAATAATGACTAAAGAATGATATTTTGTAAATGAATTTCTGAATTATAATATATGTGTGAATGTTTTTACATGTCTGGATGTTTGTACATGTGTCTGAGTGAAAATGAATGAAACTGTTGGTTGCTATATGAATGTTTCTACATGTGTGAATGTGAAAATGAATAGAACTACAGATTGCTAGCTACATGAATGTTTCTAAATGTGTGAAAATCAAATGGAACTACAGGTTGCTAAATGTGTGAATATTTTTTTTGTTAATTTGTAGGTTTGTGGCTTGTTGTTGGCTGATATCAATGGATGTCGTAAAACCTACAGTTCATAACTGAACTGCAGGTTTCTCATCCTGCGACCAGCCACAGTAGGTCTGCAAACTGACAGAAAAAAAATAGGCGTCGGTTATTTGTATAAAACTGACGCCACATAGTTACAATTTCGGTTTCCCTACTCGTAACCGACGTCTATTTCCTTAACACCACGGCCGTACTGGGGTATATGGCGTCAGTTTCTTAGCTAAAAACTGACGACAAATGGTTACAGTGTCAGTTACCCTACTAGTAACCGACGTCGATTTCCCTAAAGAGGCCAGACACCACGGCCGTGCTGGACACCACGGCCGTGCTGGACAGCACGGTCGTGGCAGTGGGCCAGACACCACGGCTGTGCTAGCCAGCACATCCGTGGCAACAAACCAGACACCGCGGCCGTACTGGCCAGCACGGCCGTAGCAGCGGGTGAGATAGCGTCGGTTATTGCTAATAAACCGACGCTGATAGTGCCCCAGATGGCGCCCTTTATGTGGCGCGAAGGTATATGGCGTCGGTTTCTTATCTAATAACCGACACCTATAGTCCCCTACTGGCGTATTTTCGGTGGCGTGCGAAGGGTTTTAGCGTCGGTTTTTGAACCGACGCGTAACGGTTGGGCTTTTAGCGTCGCCCATATAGGTGTCTCTTAGAAACCGACACTAAAGGCCTTAAATAACCGACACTAAAGGTCGGTTATGTACTAGTGCATTTTAACTACTAGTCATAACATCAATACAAAAGATTATGAAAATTGTCCTGATTTGTTTAGGGCTATTTTCACAAAAGTGCATTTGCATTGACTTCAGCTTGTATTAGATCAAGCTAGAGCTTGATTGAATTGATCTTTTTCATGTACCTTATACCTAAAATCAATCTCAGATAGACATATTAGTTACATATGAATGGAATGGTTAAGTCATTATCTAAATATGGACAATGTATAACTGTTAAGTCAATATTCTCCTACTTTTTGACAATGACAAACCATTCTCAACATATTGAAAAGGGCTTGGAAATTTAACTTTTACCTTGTGAGTTGTAAGGGGATACATGAATGAACAACAATAGTTGCACCTCCTCAAAGATTCTCCTTCAAATTGCAACCAAACTCTTAATAGACCCATTGCATGGTCAAGTATTGATATCCCATTTTGGTCCTTCATTTAAATATAAAGATAAGATCATTTCTCTAATGGAGTTCCTTCCATTTAATGCATATATTTTCTTATTTTTCACCGATTTGATCCACCCATTTTACCCATTTGCCATAGTTTGGGGGTTTGCATACAAATTGTAATTTCTAAGGACTTCATCGCTGTCTGCCATTCAGTTTATTTTTTGAAAGCCTTCTCCATGAATTTCCCAGTTGGATTATCATGAATAAAAATTTGTTATTTAATCCTATATGTATTCAATTGCCATTATCTTTACAAAAATATGTATCTTTTGGTTGATAAGGAAGATTGATTTAAAAGAATTATCCTCTTATCTTCCTCCATATTTTTGTTGAGTTTTGTTACACACATGACTCAATCCCGCAATCCAAACTATTTTTCTCCAAAATATCTCCAGAACATTATTGAAAAATAATTTTTTTGGATAAAAATATTTATTTTTTCTCCACCAGAGGATACCATCCGCCAGGTGCCACATGGTGGAACTACATGATCCTTCACATGTTTTTCCCATGAAAGACAATGACCTACCCTAGTCCCAAAATGTTTCACCGAAGTCCTCAAACAATAATTATGTCCTATAAATACTCCATACTAGCCATATGAAATTGTCCATTTTTGACAGATCCTATATACAAAGAGCCAACTATCTCTCTCTTTATTTTTAGTTATTCAAATGACTAGATGATATATCTTCTGAAGCAAGATGCCACTTGTCTATATAATAGTAAGTAATTGCTTTTATTTACATACCCATTCATAACTAACTTGGTATCCATATTTGTTCACAATTATCCATAATTGCTTACTTCAACGGCTTATGTTTGTCAAATTGGATAACCCAAATATGCTCTTATACAATTTAATCAATGTCCTAATTAATTTGATTATTCAAAATGGTTTGAATCTTGATAATATAGAAGCATTTATTCACATTATCTCCTTTTTTCCCCTACTCTTTAGTCTAACCGTTAGGGATGAATATATTTCATGAGAGATCCTCAGAAGATTAGGACACCACACCTATCAAAATGGTTTGAATCTTGATAGTATAGAAGCATTTATTCACATCATCTCCTCTTTTTTCCCCCTAAGCTTTGGTCCTAACTGCCACACATGAATCTATTTCATGAGAGATCCTCAGAAGATTAGGACACCACACCTAAAAATATAAGATCTTTAGGACAACAACACAAATACCACAACTATCTCATATCCCAAAGATCTCCAAACAAAAAAAACCTTTTTATCACTTTTTTGCTCACTTTATATCCTTTAATTAACACTAAAAGCCACTATTGTTTGAGAATACAAAACAAAGATAACTTTAGGCAATGTGGGAGTGCTAACACCTTCCTCACTTATAATAAGATCACAAAACTTAGTTATTCACATTTTCTACTTTCCCTTATCTGCCTTCAAATGTGATGAAAACCCTAAAACTAATATTTTTCTGAGAATACAAAAAGGTTCAATACTAGCTTTGGGCAATATGGGAGTGATAACACCTTCCATACTTATAACAAGATCACCAAACTTATTCTTTTGCCACATCTTTTCTACTTTACCTTATCTACCTTGAAATATAGTCAAATTTGTTTTTCTTCCTCACATATTTCACTAATTTAACACACATTTTAATTTTTCTATATTGTAGAAATAAAATCTAGTGACTACTTCAAGCTTTATCATTTCACCATTTTATTATGTTTTATGTGTAACCAAATCAATTTCATCTTGATATTTTTTTAGACGAGTAAAACATATAGACAATGCAATCAATAATTAAGAAAAGACAAAGTTGCATCAGATAAAAGTTACCCACATAAGTAATTATCTACGATTTCATGAGTATACTAGTTATTACATTTGTTTTCAAAGAAAATAATGTATCATTCTCAAGTTGTAGGTATTATGTGATATTTTAAATTTCTACTCGAAGGCCCACTGGTTCTCCCTCCTGACTTCCTCTTCCTCCTCAGGAGTGAAGTCATTCTTTATGTTGAATGTTTTCCTGATCTCCTCTGGAGTCTTGCCCTTAATCATGTCAGCAACTGTCTGGCATGTGAGATCCAACAAACCTTTGATGTTAAGATAGTTTGCAGCCTGCAATGATGAATTTACAAAGTCAATCATTTGATTGAGATTTTACATGAAGAAGAAAAACATGCTCTATGATTATCAATGTCAAAAAATATGCATACGTAAAAAGATTATGATAAGTTTGGACAAGCAAAGAAAATTGACTGAAGACAAACAACTACAACTGATTAATAGAAAACTCAATGAAATCGATACAGAAGACAAAGCAATATGACTAAAAGATAGAGGGATACATCAACAACATTTAGTTCTCAAAGTCTACTCTACATCCTTAAAATGTCCCTACATTTCAAAAACTACCATGAGGGATTTCCCTCCCACCCACCCTCATACACTTGCCACCACCCTAGACAATCAATTATGCCATCATGCAAACTACAATGCAAACCACACAAACCAACCTTTGTCTCTACCGCAACCCCCATTTCCATCTCCATTTTCAACCTTTCACCACTACAACCAACATCTACCACTACAACCAACATCGATAAAATAAAGAAACTCCACATGAGCTACACAAGAATATTTTTATGTAGTTGGAATTGATCTTGCAAAAAAAGATCATGCACAATGGGTGAATTTAATATGAATTTGGAACATAGAAAAGTGAGCAAAAACATATTGTATATAGTGAAAGCTAAAAGGAGACTTCAAATAGAACGGGTACAGCTAAAAAATGTAAAGGGAAGAGTAGAAGTCTAAAAATACTAAAAGGATATGTGCTATTTTTATGTTAATCATTCTCACTACATTTTTATTCAATTGCAAAAAAGAAATGTTTGATTTTGTATAATCCCCACAACATGGTGTGTTAATAATTTATATAACTCTAAAAGCATATTTCAATTTTGACCACAAATATCATGCAAGGCCTGCACTTAAGACTTCTTAATTTGGAACACTACCCCACAAGTTCATATAATTTATAAATTTGTGTCATGAGTCGTGACATAGATACATGAAGAGCCAACCAGCTAGGGTTACGTGTATTGTTCCAAATTGGTTGATTGGACCGGGCCAACTATTCAGTCCGTTGGCTTCTGGAACCAATATAACGACTGATCATCAGTCTTTACATTATTCATATTGGGGTTTGGGTCCAATTTGGTCCAAACCTGATATATGTATAAATTTTTCAATTATTCATATTGAGATTTAGGTCCAATTTGGTCCAAACCTGGTATATGTATAAATTTTTACATTATTCATATTGAGGTTTAGGTCCAATTTGGTCCAAACCTGGTATATGTATAAATTTTTACAGTTAAACATTATTTTTCTAATTTTTTTTTTGCACAAAAGTCTTTAATGTATGTATTTAGGTTTGAGTTTTGATTATTGAGGGCACTGTTCACTAATCTAGCCATGTCATACATGCAATATATAATGGCGAACTCTTATATCTATCCACATTGGTAATTTCTCCAAAATGATGTCATGATTTACCTTAAATCTTAAGAGGACTGGTTTATGACTGATACTACCAATACAACAGCTGTGAAATTCTTCACATTGCCAGAAAAATAACGAGAAACAGTAAAAGAAAAATACAAATTTCGTTAACCATGTAATTTCTCTATGCAAGAGATATAAAAAGACATAGACATCCGTCTGGAGCCACCACGGCGGTATAACCAATACACCAGAGCGTATGAAGGAGGCATGACTAAAGAGCTCACCAGGATGAGGTCGAAGAGAGTACCCTGGTCAACCTTTACAAACTCGGCATCCCAGGTTTTCAATTCAGCCTCGACCACGCCGTCTTCGGCCTTGTCGGCGGACTCGACATGCTTTTTGGAGTATTCGATGACCATGGCAAGGATCTTGCTGGTAACGTTTGGAAGAGGGATGGCGCTGTCAGCGCAGTCGTCCTCAATCATGTGCTTGATGGTTTGTGATTCCATCGCTACCTTCTCATCCAGTTCGAACTCCTCCCCGTCAGAGCTCTTCAAAGTCACCTTCTTGGACACCGGGGAAGACATGGTTGCTGTTTCGGCAGAAAGGGACGAGATGGCTAGCGAAACCCTAGAAGGTTTGGGATGGAGGAAAGGGGGAAAGCAAAAGCAAACAATCAGAGACACAACATCTACCGTGTTGTTGTATATATAGGAGTCGTCTAAAGCCAATGGGTATCCGTGTCTGCCTGGAATTCAAGAAATCGAAACTAGATAACATTTGTTGTAATTGGCACTGTTTAAGGGGTTTAATATTTACCAAAAAAATATATTTTCTATAGGGCTGGGTTTGGTTGGCGTATGAAAAAAACAGCGGATCGGAAAAGGAAAGAGAAAAGGCTGGAGTAAGGAAAGGTGAAAAGGAAAATGCAATTAATTAAAAAGAGTCGTTTTGTTATATTAAAAGGAAAAGGAGGGGTGAACAATTACAAAAATTATTTGTTCTATTAGTATGTAAATAAGGAAATGAAAAAAAGATTTCTTTAACACATCACGTACAATAAATCGTTCCTATTTGATTAGGATAGCGTATCAGATCAATAAAAATACTTTTTGGCTACTCAATACATAAACAACATAATTGTTCTACTATCATTAAATATTATTCTAAAAACAAATATGTCAAATCACTGTAAAATATGGACAAGGACCATAAATTTATATTCATTAAATATGGAACAGTCGATCAGAAGTATGCACTAGACAAGATAACCACGTAGATCCGATCTAACAACAAGGCTGGTTTCATTTTATAAATCATGTAGACAATGTTTATTTAGATGGAAATTTGCTTTGAAGGAACATATTCGTTGATTGAAAAAAAATATTTGGAAAATCACTTGTCGGGAGAAATGAATTTTAAGTATCAAACAGTTACTTGGAGGATAACGATATTTTCAGGAGAAGATTAAATTTGAGAAGAAATTAATATTTAATTCGATGGAACATAATTATTAAAAGCAATGCCTATTTGGGAGGGAAATAGGGATTCTTTTGTTGGAGGGATAATAACCTGGATGTGAAGCATTTACTTGCACAGATTAAAGTATCGATAGGAAGCAAACCCTTGGCGCAGGAGAGTTATGTTAAAGAAACAATTTCTTCACAAAATATTTGTACTTGGAAAGAAATTATTACTGCACAAATATTCTTCGCTGCGAAAGAAATAATCCCTACACGGCAGTACCTTCAAAATAAAATCTCTACGCGGCAAAATACATAGTCGGATGGAACCAAAATCTAAGTAGAAACTAAACTTACAATAAGAAATTTGCGTTTGAGTAATATCAATAATCAACATGACATTTTACTTGAAGGGGTTTGGAATTTTGGTGGAAAATAAGTCTTAACAAGAACCTTTTTCTTGTAAGCAAATATTTTTGTGGGGGGTGTAGCGTTTTTTCATGGAAAGAAATAGTTCTATATTGGAAAATTATTTGGTCAACAAAGTGCTTGAAAATGTTTTCATAATTTTTTTCTAGAATAGGACGCATTGTGCTAGTTTATTTTAGGTTTAGTAGTTAATAATTTTTAGTACTGTTTTGAATATATTTAAGTACGAATTGTTAATTTGAATGTGAAACATGTAAAAATATGAGTGTGGTCAGTCGCAAAGAAAAATTGGTGGGAAAACAAAAATAATTTAAAATTGAAATGAGTTTTTGGTTGTTTGTGTGTGAAATTAAATATAATTGGTTGATTGGTGGTTGGTGGTGGGTGGTTGAACGACAATATTAATTTGTTGCAGTAATGATATATGTGCAATCATGCAGCCATACAACCAGCAGACTTAAGACCTAGAAATTTGTGTCACACTGTGCTATATATATTTTTGATAATGTTTCGTTATATTCTTAGTACTGATTTGAATATATTTGACAACTGGTTTTAACTTATCATCAAAATATGCATAATTATAATTTTGGTCAAATCAAACATTTTGTATGGCTGTAAATAGACGAAAAACGTTGCCATATTTTTTTTCTGGAACAGAACGCATTGTGCTGGTTTATTTTGGATCTATTTGTAGATACATTTTAGTATTGTCTTGAACATAAATAAGTATTATTTTTAAACTTAGTAATTAAATGTAAATAAATATGACTGTAAGTGAGTGAGGTATCATATTTAACCATGAAGGAAAAACTAAAAAAAAAATTATTTTGAATGTAAAGTGAGTTGTTTGTTTGTAGAAGAGAGAATAAATGTACTTAGTTGGGTAGTGGGTGGTTGGGCAGTGGAATTGTCTTTGTTACGCCATTCATGCATACATCACGCGCACTAATAAATTTTTTGTCTAGAATGTTATGTCGCACAATGCTGAGAATGAATGTATGCAGTTTTCCGATGTGTGGGTGTAGATATTGCTACCGTTCATAGTAATACGTCAAGCCAAATGATGTGATACAAAAGCGATAACTAAAACCCAAATTTAGGAATGTTATGTCCTTTTCTTTCATGCCTTTGACCAATAAGTGTAGACACCCCATTATGGATCACATCTTTTTATAATACTATATATATATATATATATATATATATATATATATATATATATATATATATATATATATATATATATATATATATATATATATATTAGAAAACATGCATTTTATAATATTCTTCATAAAGATAACACTTGATATCCATAGTTAGGAATGGTTGAGGTGCATCTTGCTAAATGATTATATATGTTACAAAATGTACAAAGTAACCTCTTTGGTAGAGATAATTAAGGTAAATGCTCTTCACCCAAATAATAAGAATATTTAATAAATCTAGGTAGCTATTGACCTTAATTGGGTAAAAACCAATTTCACCATATTTGGTCATAACAACAAAATTTTGATCCTATCCCTAGGACCTGTTGCCTAGAGAAAGTTATGTCCAAATTTGAGACCAAAATGACTCTTCAATAAGTGTAAAATTTAATACATTTGCTAAAGAGGTTTAAATATTAATTTCAAAACCTTAGAGTAATGGATTAACTTCAACCAGTTTCTTATGGCGGGGACTCAAGAAGGGAATTCCATGATTAAAACCCCATTTATTTTGGTTTAACATTTAAATTATATATAAAAAGAATATAGAAATAACCTATAAGTGCATAGTGTCAACTTCTAGCCCTATAGTAGGACCACAATGGCACATCCAACCAGTTTAGCCAATTCCATACCTATCCTTTGTGGGGATGGCTGCCCAATCCTTTGACTCATTCTTGATTACGTGTAAGACTTAGGTTAGAAATAGTGATGTCTTATTATATCATTATAACCACCACGAGTTACCAACCAAAAATAACCCCTATGAGTTAATATCTAAGTCTAGCATATATGGAAACTACTAACCAAAATATTAATTTCATATAAATGGTATTATCACAAACACTTGAATTAGTAATAAATCTAGTTCTTCTATGTTGTAGTAATTTCTTAAGAGTGTGATGGAAAACTAAGGAAGAAAATTTTATTGGATTTATGGGTTATGACATAGTAGAATTGAGTTATAAGTGATGAAATAGACACAATGTATATGTTGGGTTAGATTGGAATCCCTTAGTATGTTACAAAGTGTCAACTAAACTATTCACAAGGTGTGACCAGTTACTCAATCGACCAATAAAAAATTCAATGGACCTTTGAGGATGACTAGTTGCTATACTGACCCAAGTCAGGTTAAATTGAAAAAAGTCAAGGTGATTCGTCAGCTGATTTCTTGACAAGTTGGATTGACTTATTGAGGTGATGATAAAATCCCTAGATTAGATCAATATCAAACACATCTAGAGAAGTGACTAGTGGGACCAATAGTCAGATCGATCACCCAATAGTCAATAATATCTAGAGGCACAATCAGTGATCCTCAACAGAAAACCTACAAATGTTGATGCATCCTACTCAGCCAATGAACTGTTAGTTAGAGCAACCAACTAAAATTTGGTTGGCTAATGAGTATGGTGGCGGTGAGAGTGTCTTTGTTGATAGACATTGTGTATGTAGATTATATATATGGATTATATAAATAGTATCCACCTCATAACAACCTCCATACCTCCTCGCATCTCCCACTCCTCTACTTCAAACTCTACCTCAACCTAGGATTTTTAGATGATATTTTCCCTAAGTTATGTGCATTCTTACACCCTAAGTTGGGAAATTTATGATCCAAGTCCCAAATTCCTAAATGAGGCATTGATTGAACCCTAATTCTCCTATTATTGTTTCTTTTGCTATACTTGTCTCAAACTCAATTCTGATATTATATTTCTTGGGTCTTGCACCCCACTGCCATGTTTCAAATATTTGATACTTCTACTTGCCATAGTTTCTATTTAGCATGCTGATTTTATTAGACTATTTAGCTAATGTAGTGGTACTTTTGTACAATACCCATAGATAGGGCATGTGTTATCTCATCTAAGGGAATGTGTTACTCTCTACATTATAAAATATTTTGTAGGTGTCTGGAAATGTGTTATTCTCCCCTCACCTATTTGGTTGAGATCTGGTAGGTGCCCCAACCCTACTTAGTTAAGGTAGTCAATATCAATCATGCATGCAAACCTTTTACTATTTTCTTTTTATGCAATCATATATTTGATTATGCCTCACACTCTTGATCTTTTCTTCTTATGATGAAATCTCATCCTTTATTTTCATGTTATTTCTTTACCTTTTGTCCTTGTTGACTATTGACACATACCTTATTTCTCTCTCTTGCTGGGTGACTTCCCAACTACCTAGACCTAGGTTCAGAGTTGCGCAACAAGATAATGGAGGACCAACCTAAGATTAGGATAAGGAGTACATGACATGGACCTAACTCATGAAGATGTTTTTTGGACACAAGCTTGTTATGTTTTAGATTTCCCTCTATCTATATCCATTTGTTGTAACATCCTTATAAATCCTTTGTGGGAGAATGATGATGTATTTTTGAAAAATTGAATCTAGTCATTACTTTTATTCCGCTACTACACTTTGGTTATTTTGCATATCATTATATAAGATTTGAGAATTTTACACCTGTTCCAACATACCTTTTTGAGTGTGTTTGGAATGGATGTTTTGTTCTTCAAATTTTAGTAGGGAGTGGATCCCCTCTAGGTCCCTCTCTTTACATGCACATTTCATCAAATTAAGGACATCAATTCATACTCTAATTCTGTTGATCTTTCCTCTCTATTTGGAATGATATTTCTTCATAACATGTTTGGAAATATGTTACATATTGTTGACTGCACTTTTTGTCCCAATCTTAAGGCAAGCCAACATAATTGTCAAGGTCAATGTTGAGTGTCTAATTTCTATTAATAGTATAGTCAGCCTATGTAATATTCACCAACAAAGACAACAATTATCATTTCCTTTTTGTATTTTGGTTTAGCAATATCAACATGCTAGTCTTGGTTGACCATTTTAAGCTAACATATTATTTATTTATCAAATATTATTGCACAAAAAATAATGTATTTGACGCCATAATAATACCAATATCACCCAATTAATGTGGTAGTTTGTTGTATCTCTAAGTTTGTAGTTTGTTATTGTAGCAAGACTATCCATAACCATATAGACACTTATCCATCCATATACCTTGCGATTATCAGGGATATGTGTATGGTACGAGTATAGATTTTGAAAAAGTGGGTAAATACCCATACTCGCTTAACTAAACAGTGATAATTATGGATATGACCATAACTACACCATACCCTACCATTTACCACCCTAATGGCTGCGACATTGTTATTTGAGAAGCAAAACTGATATAGTTCCACAATGGCGGTTTACAAAACTGACGTCTAGAATAAAAAGTCAACATGAATATCTTGCTTATCAACATAATTTGTCTAAATACAGGGTCACGTCAATTTCCTTTAGAAAACCAACGTGAGAAAAAATTTATGACGTCAATTTTGTGAAAAAACTGATGTAGTAGGAAGTTGAATTTTAGATTGTTGAAATCTACCACTATCATCAATTTTTAATTGAAGATGACATCACAATTGTTTCATGTTGATTTTTGTCCCCAATAACAATATATTATGATGGATTATTGGTTAAGAAGTTTACTTAAAAGATTTTTTAGTCACGTCAATTTTGTGTTAAAAATTGATGAATTTTTTTTAACACCGACTTTTCTTTAATAATCTACATTGAAATATGCATTTTAAAAAATAATAGGCCTACATAGCTATTGTCTAGCTATTCAACAAGATGCTCAACCTTCTGTTCTAATGGAAAGTAGATTCAATCTCGAGTTTAGCTTAACACATGCTATTTTGAAACTAGAAAAGATGCAATAACAAACACATATATTTACACATCCACATCTTCAATTTCCCGTTTACATTCATATATATTTTTCAAAATACACTTATTTTTGCAGACACATTCACAATTCACATGTAGATTCATTCCCATTCACATATTTAATTCACTATTTGAATCAAAATCCATAATCACTTGCATTCACTACAACAAACATTCACATAAGTGGCCTTTAAAAAATGCCACTGAAAAAAAAAATAAACGTCACTAAACATGTTTAGTGGCATTTTTTGACATTAAAAAAAAGCCTCTAGCACCAATGCCACTACAAAGATAGCGACATAAATTATAAATGCCAATAAATGTTTGTCTTTAGTGGCTTCCAATAAATACCAAATAAATACCCCTAAAATATAATTTGGCATTTATAAAAATGCCACTATCCATCAATTGTCTTTTATACAAATGCCACTATTTTGTGTTATGTTATTGTATGAAAATGTTCTTATTGAGTTTAATGGCGTGTAAAAAAAGCCACTAATGACTACTAGTTCTGTATTACTACATTTTCATGGCTTTTAGTCATTCAGTTTTCAATTCATTATCATGATTTCTAAATGAATGTCAATTGTAGACGAACTCACTTTTTTAAAAGTATGAATATTTTTTTATTTATAATCAATTGAGAATTACATGGGGAGGACATTTTACCTTGCCCATATTGAATACAACACCAATGATATACTTTCATACAACATTTTTCTATTCAATAAAATAACTTCTACATCATTGGATATGTCTCTTCCATGATATGACTATCTAAATTTTTGCATGCCGACATCAGAGCTTGTTCAAGAAATAGCTTTACGTTCTGGTGGAATCTCCACATCCAATACTGGCCTCTCTAAAGGCTAAAATTCCTTTCTCAATTTCTCAATGTCATTAACCAATTGATCAATATGTTGCTGGTCTTTCCTGGAGTGCATCAATATGATTTTAAAAGCTGAAGCATATTCACTTACCTGTACATACATAAAAAAATAGTAAACACCATTGGAACTCTAAAGAGTTAGATATGAAGAAATTGTCAAATTGTATATATGAATTGGAGTGTTTTGAATGTAGTTATTGAAACACCAACCTTTGCTTCAACTTGGAGATATGATCTAGTTCAAGGAACTTCCATGGATTTGGTTATGTTTGTGAGCCGCCATCTGAGTTTGGGATGCTATCAGACCTAAGGACGTTGTGAAAGGGATAAGACCCGATCAGCAACTATCAAAAAGGCACTATCAGAAAAGAAAAAGTATTACCCTTTCTAACCGGTAACTCCCTTGAGAGCCCAAGGAATTGAACTAAAAAGAAAGAATGCACCATATGTTGTACTTAAAAGACATTTTAAAATTGAGTCAAAAGGAGCTCCTTTGGAAAAAGCAGATCACACCTGATCATTGTGTGGTTATTGGGACGGGGTGGGGGTGGGGGTCAACCTATATTGTTGTTCCCAAAAAAAAGAATGGAAATCCCACTACTAATTCATATACGAGTGTATCGTAAGAAAAAACTTAGCAGATACTAGTCAGAACAAAAAATCATGTGAGAGATCACCACTAATAGAGAGAGAATTGTACTGTATGTGTGGTTTCTTAGCAGAATATAGAGTAGCATTTCAGATGAATGGATATATTACATATGATTGCTCAAAAGTAAAGAAGAGAATTAAAATCTTCAGTGCTTACCAAACGGGTGGAGAAATCACCAAACAATTCTCCCTGGAAACGTTTTGCTTTCCCATTATAGAACAGAGGCTCCAATACTTTTTCAAAATCGTGGATCTTTACTTTGTTCATAAAGCAACTTGCCAATCTTGTCTAATTTGCTGCACCTCCTAGCCAGATCTGTTAATAGCATTGATTAATATATAAAACTCATTATAGAAATTTAGAAGGTCTTACAAACATTAGGCTTCAAATTGAAATAATCATCATTGATCTAAAGGGCAAATTGTTTCCTGTCTAGTTCATCTGGATTTTAGTACTAGATTTTAAAATATATATATAAATAAAAATAAATTGAGTGAACATGAGTGAAACCATCCCACTTACCCTCATTAATTATTTACCTGGTAACTGTTAGGACCATCACCTACAAATCCTAACTCAACCATGTAAGGCCTGGCACAACTATTGGGGCATCTAGTTACTCTAATTATAAGAGTATCATTGTTCATGAGGCCAACCTAATCAAATTAATAATATTTCATCAGAATAATGTGTTTCCTAACCAGAACAAATGTATTTACTAGATAAAAGCAAGTCACCTTGTCAAAAACAGCTCAAATCCGTTTGAGCATAGCAGGCATTCCCCTCTCTGCTTCAGTTTGAGCCAATGGATAGAGAGGAAGAGTAGGGAAAGCCATAGCTAATAAGTTAAGTGGATCAATATAACTATGATCCTACAGACAAACACAACACTAATGTAAATATTCCACATGAATACGAAGAAAGCATAATAGTTCTTTTAGTTATACCCTTTTCTATGTTCCTTTGTGTTGCCTTGTTAGTAAAGATTTTGAGATAAATGTAAAAGCTCTGTTTAACTTGACATACAAACATTATTGCACTTTTTCAGAAAATGCTAGGTGTCAACCATTTCCCATCTATCTAAGATTTTAAATTGTTAATACAATATATTTACATCAGAAATCTCTAACTAACAGGATATACAACTTATTCAAAAATAAAAAAAATAGTGAGGATCTTCTAATTCCTTCCTCAAGATAGATACTTGTCATTACTGCCAGCCTAGAACCCATTTGATTGAAAAGTGTATAAATAAAAACTTCAAAAGTTATTAATCTAAAAACAAGAAAGAGTAAAATCATGTTTATAGAACTCCTGCAATAAAGCACAATTCCAAACAATTTACTTGTAGTATGAAAATCCACCTGTAATCTAGATAGAAGGAATCTGTGTGGATTTCTTTTCTAGTTTTGGAAAATTATAGGTTCTCATTAATCAGATTATTTTAGAGTTGAGTAGAGTCTCGTCATAAATATCGACCCTTGGGTCTTGACAAGCTGAAGTTGATGTGTTGTAAACATAGGTTTTGAAGAAACTTTGTAATATCTTCCCACATGTCAACTAGTCTTTCTCCACCAATTGGTAAGATAATTGTTTTGTACACTGCTTTGCATCCATTGTATAGATTATCTTCTCTAGAGTGATCTCTTTGTACATAAAATGGTATACCTCTTTCAGAAAATTGAAATAGAAAAGAGCCAAGCTACTGTCTACCCTATTCTGAAATAGAAAACTGCCATAAGTAAAAGTCAGCAACAACCATCCCAGCCTACTGGCCTGCCTCTCATTTACACACTAATCAAAAGCCATCAATTCAGCCAATGTTGCATCTCTTGCCACCACCTTCTAACATTCCCAGTATTGGCAGCGACCAATACAGCTAACCAACACCGTCTGCCACATATCCTTATCTCTGCAAAAATTGCAAAAATCAGCCCCACCAAGGCAAACTCCCACTATGCTCATCAACCAACACAACTGCCAACTACACCAGGCCCCTGGTGCATGTCTTGACAATTCAAACCATAGTACAATGCGGAAGAGACCAACAGAATGCCAGTAACTCCTTGAATTACCTCGCGTACACTCTAATCATGGCCAACACTCCATCCCCCCAAGCTCCCCTATTTATAAAGTGGCCTAACCATTATTGAGAGGAAAAATGAGCACACACACACCTTGTCTTTTACCTAGTGGGACACTCGCAAGGGGAATCATGCCAAGTCCCATTAAATCAAGGAAAGGGCAACTTAGGGACAATATCAAAGCTCAAACACATGTTAATCTTCACAACATTATAGGGGAATTTTGAACATCACGAAACTTCTAGAAAATCAAAATGTGGAAAGTGGAAACATCATAGTTTAACTAGTATTCATATAAGGATACATGCGGTTTTCATGATTGGGTGCATGTTCTCAAGAGCTTCATTATGGAAGGCTTATCTCAGTGATATGTCCTCCTTCAGACCTTCAAAAACCAAACACGTCATTGTTTCCTCAAAGCAAGTAAGGAAACTGTGAAAGCTTTGATATATAGGGATTTGCCCTTAAGCATCATGACCAACATGTTCCACCATGAGTTCATCCTCTTACTCCACCACAACGTCAATCATTGATATGATGGGAAGATTAAAGTTTAGGAATGTATGGTATGGTTTATATTTGCAGCACAAAAGGGAAAAGTTATGGTAATTGACTCTAGTTTCTATTTTGATAGTAAGGGATATGAATCAAACCTTGAGCCAATAATAACACTAAATCCACATATATGGTTAGATATTGAACCTATACAAAGTCGATATTTATATATTCCCTTAGTGAGGCAGTCCTAGAGGACATCGACCTAAATGTGCTAGTTATTGATGTTGTTTTGGTCAATATCCGTTTTTTCCGTCAGGTTGTGATAACACTAAGATTCTACTTCCTGTAATTCTCCATGGAAGCATTGTTTTATTTTGTTTGTTACTACAGGATCAGTCTACATCATTAACTCTCACATCGATCTCAATGTGAGATTGCAGAAACTAGAAGTGAATTGATGCATAAACATATACACACATGGAAATTTCATTGTTGTTTGGTCAAGTCAATATCAGTAAATCGAGACCCATCAAGCATCATCATCGTCAGTTAGGTAGGATGTGTTGTTAAGGTGGCCAGGCGCTAGGTGTTCCTGAGGAATGCCTAGGTGGACACCCATGCATTTCTAAGCATTTTACTTTTTTTTTAAGTGACAAATTTTTATATTTACATACATCTTCATATATGTCAATATTAAGTAATGAGATTATTACATAGTATTACATAGAATTTAGGCCAAATCACACCTAGCATGACCTAAACTAGAACTGATTGGCCCTAATTTGAACTCATTTGAACCAAATTTGACCTAATTTGACCTAGTATACCCTAATTTGGTCTAACAAGACCTAATTTTGTATAGAATGACCTAATCATTACCCAATTTCCCAAAAAAAATCATATATTGACCTAAATGAGACCAAATTTTGCTGAATCAGACCTAATCTTTCCAAATTAGAACTATTTCCTCTAAATCATACTTGTTTCCCCTAAATTAGGCCTATTGTGCCTAAATTTAACATTATTTGACCTAAATCAAACCTAAATTTGCATATTATGACCCAATTAGATCTAACTTCTCCAGATTCTCCCTATGTTGACCTAAATAAGATTTAGTTTGGGCAAATCAGACCCAATCTCACTAAGTCAGACCCATTTCCCCAAATCAAAATTGTTTTCCCTAAATCAGACCTAATCTGCTTAAATTTGACATAATTTGGCCTAAAATAAAACCTAATTTTCCATAACATGACCTAATCAACTCTAACTAGCCCTATTTTCCCTATATCGATCTAAATGACGCCTTACATGACCAAATCAAACCTAATTTCCCCAAATTACACCTATTTCCCCAAGTTAGGCATGTTTTCCCCAAATCATACCTAATATACCCTAATTTGACCTCATTTGAGATAAAAGAGACCCAATCCAACCATAAAATGACTCAACTTGATAAAATACACACCAAATGTATGTGAAATTATCCTTGGAGTGGCTTAATTTGAGCCTAAAAGGTCTTAGGTGGCCACTTAGGTTACTTAGGGGGGTTAGGAACCTAGTTTGAGGTGGCTTGGGTTAAGGCTAGATGCCTAGGCAGACACCTTCATATCTAAGGTAGGATGGAAATTGAACATGAAACTTATAATATGCTTCATTACTAGAATTGTAGAATGAACCAATCAACCTATCAGTTCACTCAAATGAATCAACATGACATCACAAATGATTTCATTACTTAGATTATAAACAATAAGGTAACCTAGTAGAAGTTCAGAAATATATAAACAAGTATGACGTTTTATACAATTCCAATAAAATGATCAACCATCTTCACCAATTTCCTTGAAACAAAAATTGTTCAAGAGACTACTAGGATTGTTCATAAGAAAACTAGATGTCAAATTGTTTTGTGTGAAATAGAACTAGAATAGTAGTTTTCATTTATCCAATCGTTGCACACAATCTGATCTAACTTTTCCTGAAAGTGGGTCAATATGGTAACCTCGACCTACCATATGACAGGTTTCATGTCCTACAGTCTAACAAACCAGTTTGCATCATGTTTCAAACACCTGACATTGACTTGACTTGACTTTTTCAAAACTTGAAAGCCCATCAAGGAGGATAAATATGAATCTTGACGTACCTACATTATCACTAAAACCTAACAAACATTCACCATTTCCAATCTTGTAGAAGCCCGATGTAATTTAGTAAGACCTTCATGCGAGATCTTCTTACACTATCTTACTATTGGCATAATCGAATACCGGCCCATACATGGACTTACTTGAAGTCAAATAGGGAAAAACAATATTTCAATTCATCCTTGATCTGACTCTTAATGTCACAAGATATTCTCTCTACAAACTATGTTTCAATGTGCAAAATATTAGGGTTAAGCTTTGAATCATCTTTGGGTTTTGGTCCCTAATCCCGTTTAAGGAGTATGAAACACAAAATCACTGGCCGAAGGGCTTTTTGCGATCATTGATTTTACAGCTATTTCACAAAATCATCTATTTTCCCATCCTATTTCTAAAGAGTAGAATCAAGGCATAATCTCTGGCCACCCCATAAATTTTCATTTCTCTCACACTCCCTTCTTCCTCATGAAGCTGCTCCTAGTGTTGTTCACTATAAGAAAAAGCACATGCCATTGTGTCATCATTAACAAAATTGAAACAGTAGCAAACTACAAGGGTAGCTTCCTAAAGGCAAGACATCAACTCACCACTCCAGCAATAACGATAGGGTAGGTTAGTATCTAAGATAGCCAGGCATTGATATAATCCACCACACGATGGCTTCTTCTAGTTGTAGTCAACAACGGAACAACCCCGAAGTCCCGATAGCTACAGATTTCAACAAGATTTGTAGCCTAGCCACCAAAAACCTCTTAGGCATTGCCAACTTTTACTGCAAAGTCCAATGCCTATGGTCCATTTAATGAGCGATAAATTGATAGAAATTCAAACAAAAGAAATGATATGATAAAATGATAGAAAACTAGTATCAACAAGTCTCAAACCTAAAGTGTATAAAGCCCCGCTTCCAGCTTGTGATTATAACACTCATCATCATCCATCTAAAGGAAAGAATAGCAAAAGGTATAATTAAACAATTACTAATGGTGGACGGGAAAGTATGGTACAATTAAACAATTACTACTGTGTTCAAGAATCATAGCAGCAAGGTGATAGCTAAGTCCAAAGCCTTAACCTAAGTCTAAAGAAAAAAGTAAAATAAAAAATACATGTATCCTTGTTCTAGATAGTAGGTTGATTAACCTTGGATCTATTAAGTCAGTAAATTTAGCACTATGACATGGACCAAAAAACCTATGTGATGAATAGATAGTACATGTGCATTGATGTAATCTTCACCTTTATCTACAAAGGTATGCCATGCCATTATGCAGCTACGATCACATATGCATTGTTTGTCCCCTTTAGATAATCCTAAAATAGGGAGAGGGGAAGGATGGAATGGAATGCCAGCACGACTACTTTACATGAAGGAATGCAAGAAATTCAACATCACTCTTTGAGGTGGACCTGAAAATAAAGAGAGTGGTCTCAGTCAAAGAATAACTATATTATAGTTAAAGTTCATCATAGTATACATGCTACTTGTATACAGTTGACATAACATGTTATATAGAAAGAATGATATTTGAGAAAGAATAATCAACCTACCATCCCAAGAATGTTGAACCTGAGAATTACCAGCTGTGTGATCATATATTTGCTCAAAATCTACGAATTGATTTTGATTTTCTCTTCCCTAAGAGATTGGAACAACAGGTCGTTGGATGCCATTCCATGCATCAACAAAAACTCCTTGACCAGAGGATTGAAAACCACGCATGAACTGTGAGCTCTGTGGAAAGAAAGTCAATATCTATTCCAAGTTCTACAATGATAGAAACATCATTCTAGTTGCAAAGAAAGTGGAAGTACCTGTCCATCAGGCTGGTATTGTAGATTCTCCTACTCAGAACTAGGGATTGCGGACGGAGATGCTTCAGGTATGTAGTCCACAAAAGTATCGGGAACCATAACTGAAGCATTAGGAAGCCCAACCAATTCCTATCCACATTGCAACACATAAAAAATCATCAGAAGATAATGAAACATATTTGAACTAGAAAAGAGAACACAGAGTGCATGTATGTTTATGGATAATCTCTTGAAAAGATAATGGTGGAGGTTATTAAAAATAATTGTCACATCTCTTTACATGGAATCTATAGCATTTTCTTTGAACTAACAAGAAGCTCTGACATGTCACTACTGGCATGTACCTATAACATGAAAGAATCCCACACCTAGGGCAACAATGCTTGTAAAGCAAGTCTGGCCTATTTCTACATATATGAGGTAATTGTCAATAATGGGCACTAACTCCAAAGATTTCCTGTAATAGGTAGGTGTAAAGTACCATCCTAAGATTAGGAATACTACAGAGACTGGATCTTCCAATCAAAAGCAATCAAGAAAGTGAGAAAAAAATATGACCAATAAGAATAAATAGTATAGGGTCAGGAAAAACAAGATATTGTTTTGATATGAAGAATGATTAGAACTACATCAAGAAACTATGTGAAACTAGAACAAATACTGCATAGAATACAAAAATCAGTAGTCGAATAATCACAAGCAAGCTTGTTTTGAAGAAAATACACCAAAGTTGTTTATGTTGTCAGCCCTCAATTTTTGATTTGAGATTCAATGAAGAGATTAAAAGGGAGTGTCAGGAGGATAAAGATCTTGTCATCAAGAAAAATGCCAAAATCAGAAAATATTTTCACGGGAGAAACTCTACATCAGTGCTGGTTTTATCAAAAGTGTTACAACAATTGGAACTGTAAATTAGAGTAAACAAGAAATTCTGAATGATTATGCTTCAAAGATAGCAGCTTTTTTCCAGATCAGTGAATCAAATGGTGTTATAGCCAATTAGTATCTTCAATTCTAGGTGAAAGTGGAGATTCAATTTTAAGGTTGATGTAGAGGAGCTTTCTTCTACAAGTATATCAGTAATTTTGGATCTAAAATAAGTGCATATAATGTAAGAAAATTATATTAAAGCTAGACATATGAAGAGCTGGTCTGAAAAGATTATACGATTGCCCGCATCCAAAAAGGTGGGACATTAGTTGAAATGGTCATTAATTAAATATGATAAATGAGACTGGGTGAATTCTCATTTGGACCGACTTTTACTTCTTCCACATAAGATTTACACATAAATAACTTGTTTTGAAGAGCCAAATGCGGGTTGTCGTGTGTAGATATGCTGCATATTGCAGCAGAACTACATAGCATTTCCCATTTATTTGTGAGGAGAGATTTCGGTCACAATTCTTTTTTTAGGTAATTACAATGTGCTATATTATCATATATGGACAAACAAATATGGGTTTTTCTCTCTATAGTGAGTCATGGAAAGATAAACTTAGTATCCTACTATAACTATAATAAGAATCCACTTTACAATTACAAACACAACTAGAACAATGGCTTCGGAAGACTGGAGTTGATTGTCAATTGACAAGAATTTCTGCTTAGCTTTTCAAACCAAATCAAATGAACTTGTTATCCATGTGACAATACATTTTAGTTTTTAAATCCAAATGAGGAATAAAATGTGGTTGAGTCTTTTTTAGGATGGTTTGATTTTGTAATTTTGCATGAATGATTCTTTACTTGTAATTTTGATACTTGTTGTTTTCGGAGAGGCATAAAAAGGACATGGGTGCAATGATATGCCAATGTTTGAGACATCCAAAATTTTCAATTGATTCTGTGACGGCAGCTGTCAAGTGGTTCATTCAATTGATATTCATTGGTGGCATTTCCATGGAAGACAAAAATCTGAATTTGGCTGGCTGTTATACAAGGTCAAGTCCTACTTACCCAATTTGGTTGGCTATAATCAACAACAGGAATTACATAGAAATATTTGGACGAGGACTAAAGGAGAATAGAGGAAGAGGATTACTGATGCACAACCATGAATAGGTAGAAACTGGCATGCATAGAGAAGCTTGAGGAGAGAAAAAAAACTAACAGAAGACAACAAGGAAGAATGACCGCTGAGAACCTACCTACTGCTAGTACTGATCGGCTGTCGAGCTACTGAATGGCCTTTCACCTTGCCTTGCATGCTGGTGCTGAACGGTCCTTCCTCCTTGCGCACTCCAATCGTCCACTGCCAAGAATTGGCCGCACCAAGCCAGGATCCAGCCAACGTAGGCTCCCAGTACCTGAAGGAGATAGCCAAGGGACATGGCAAAGGTTGAAGCCTGACAACAAAGGAGGACAACCCAGAAGGATCGTAGGAAACCACTGAGGATAGATAGACCCGATATGGAGATGGGGGGGAGAACACCCGGGGGAGACAGGATGGGCACATTGGTCGCTGCCCTCCCCCTAGGTGGATAAGATGAGCCCTAGGTCAGTCACCCGATCGCCAGAGAAGAGACTCACACAAGTTCATTGAATTCTTCCCTTGGCTAATTATTTTAGATTAGCTAGTGATCCACTTTTAATTTGGCAATTTCCACTAATTAGATATATAAATGCCTTTAATATTTAGTCTTTTTTAGAAACTCTATTATAGGTGGTTTACTGGCATTTTAATTAAAAATACCTGTAAATTAGATAGATAGTGCCCTTTTTTTATAAAAGCCACTAGAATAAACACCTATAAAAACAACTAGAATAAACGCCACTAATGGGCATTTTTTCTGTAGTGATTAACTATAATTTAAATTCAAATACAAAGTTTTACTTATGAATCTACATATGTAATAATAAAAATAGTCATATTCAAAATTACATACATAATCACCAATCCCATTCAAATTCAAAATCAACTTCTTGAATGAAGTACTCTGCCCACAATTCTCCTAACTCATCAAAATGTCTCACGCATAAGGCTACTAGGTGTTAAATACCTAAAAAAAGAATGGTATAATAATACAATATTATCAAAGTAAGATTTAAAATTCAAATTAGATTATACACATGTGACCAAACTCTATATCATATGTTGTATATTCTAGATGTCATGTGACGTTGTTCTGACAATGTCATGCATATACTTCATCATATAGTATCCACACACCCAATCATTATTTTGTATAAGACACTACAAATTCACAGTTATGCGAGAAGTTAATAAAAAAGTAGAGTTGACATTATTATTTGGAGTCATAAAACTATAGTAACACTCATTTAGTACAATGTTTTCTTTTGTCTATATACTGATCTTGTAGTTTCAATGAATGCTTTTATCCCCCTAAAGTTTAAGTAATACATTTTTCATGATTAAACAATTGTATAATGATCCAAACATCAATAAATATGCTGACAGGAAAACATTATACTTACCCTACAATTGGAAATTTTATTTGATGTCCTTTACCCACTAATTTTCTACCCAATGGGTTAAAATAATTCATAGTCAGTGTGCTTGGCACAATCACCAACAATTTCCAATATCTATTGCTAAATAAAAAGCAAGGCAAACAAAAAAAATCATCTTTTGAGGGAATAAAAGTAATTCTTAAGTTAAAATTTCAAGCAAAGAAATGAAATCTTACCTAACATTGGAAGGAGCAAAAATAACATCATTTCCCATATTACAAAATACTTAAATCCAATAAAGAAATAAAAATACTGCTATTTTATCTATCTACGCCACTACTTCATGATGCCATTAGAAATGAGACACTGACTAATCCAAATGTCATAGTCTCAACACATATGTGTTGTAAGAACACTTGTATTAACTAAAAATGTAGTAAACAATTCAAGATTTTTAGTCACATAAAATGAGGTATTTATCCATTAGATCTCACCATATCCAAACTTCATTTGTAGAGGTACTTATCCATTCATACTCAAATAGCTCCTAATATATTAAACAAATATATTATTGTCATGATCTTGTCCTAAACCGTCTTCTGTCATATTGACCAGCATATTTGACCCTTGTCGAATACTCTCTAACCCTTGACATAAACCCTGACACTAAGGACCTAGCGAGTGGAATAGTTCTTGCAAAATTAGAGTATGTGCAAGAAGCTTTGGAGGAGGAACCTAGCAACATTCTTAAGTATTGGGTCATGTTAATGTTCTCGTATCAGTTGGGAATATATATAGATAAATAAAAGATACTGATACATATAAACACAATACACATTTGTAATACCTTCCATAGGCAATCTAGTTTTTATGCCACCCAATAAATTTACCTTACACTTCTTCTAATGTTTTGTATTCTTTTTGAGGTATTGACAGTGGTGTATCTTTTATTAGTGAATATACAAGTTGGGGATACACACATACCACATCAACTTCCATTAGATTATAATGTAGTGTCCTATCATTGCATGAAAAATCCTTGCCCTCATCCATGACCATGAACATAGTATCATAAATTGCAAGACAACATTTTTTATCCACAAACAATTTTGTATAATAGTATAAATACCAGTAACACAACATATGTATTGGATTGAGAAACCAAATATATCACAAAGAAACTTACATGATCATACGGTCCTAGTGAGTTCATGGGAGCACTCCGAACACCCTTGTGTACCTCATTAGAAGAGCGATATATGATAGTTTGAGAAGGTAATTGAGATTGAGATGGTTAAAAGACTCTCACCACTCATGTATTATCTATTGTATGATCTCATATATCTCCTCCTATGACATACTAATTCTCTTAGCAGATATGCTTTGATTAGACATAATAAGCATTTTTTCCCAACTCCAAATCCTACACCCTAACACATCTAGGATGCTCTTGAGTATTAAGAGCAATTGTCAATTCATTTATTAGGCCCTCAGGGACAAAATGGACTTCTTTTCTTTGTTCATGGAGTTCTTTGTAATAATCATCAATGGAACTAGTCAGTCAAACCTAATATCAAAATGAAATAAACATGCATTGTGAGAGTTGAATTTTATGATTATCTGATCCACCTCAAAAATTCTGGGGTTGGGAATTACTTCTTAGATGTTTGTTGTAGCATTTATCCACTCCTAAAGTCAAATTAGTGAACGTGGACTTAGAGTTGTGCTTGATCCTTCCAAAGAGTATAACACTTCTTTCATGTTTTGGCAAACAATGGCATAATCTGCGAGACCTAATGGATCAATGTGCACATTCTTGGCATGCCTTTCTTTTTGAGCCTCATTTGTATTTTAGTTAATCCAAAAGATATGTTAATTACTTAATACCTTGAACTCATATAATTAATTAAAATTTCATATTAAATTAATTAATACTTTGAACTCATCAGATTTCATCAAAGCACAAACTGTTGCCATAGATCAATATCAATATAACTATATTTTTTAGTTGTAAACTCTATCCTCTTACCATTATTTATGTACTTTCTAAACATATTGTCTGAAAATCCTTCCATGTCTTCCCATAGAGTTGTAGCACATTTTTTTTATGAGATTATTCATCAAGATAAAAATGCCCTACAAAAGTAGATATGCTATTTTTAGAAATAAGAAACAAAACTAAAGAAATTAAGAAACTTAATATAAATGCATATAACTCACAACTATGTCCTTCCAGATGAGGTCTTTCAGGACAACATCAAATTTACACCAAGATTATGTGATTATTCACACTTTGATGTGACCAATAACCCCACAATAGTGCCTAAAAGCACTATGATTCTCCCCTATTCGATTTCCCGTGTCATAAAAAGCAATGCCAACTTCTCACCTTTAGCCCTAAGTGTCTTTAACCTACGCATGACCGTGACACCTATATTGTGTGAGGTAGAAGACTCCACAATAGCCTCATCAACATCTTCATGCTCACCATCCTCACTGTACTGGACATCCTTGCCATAGTCATCATCCTTAGGATGCTCAACATCCTCATGGTCATAATACATGGTATAACAATCTATAATAGCATATAAATAATACATGTTAGAAACATGCACTTCACATAAAACATGAAATGATAGAGAAATATGCATAATATTTAGCATCTTAAATAGTGTATAGTTTGCAATATAAAAGACATGCCTCTAGTATTCATTGAATTGCTTTTCAATTTCAACTCATTTTGTGTGATCTTGACACATATAGTATTCATCAATGTTAGCTTCAACATCTATGATTGGGAAGTCCACTGAGAATGGATCGGAATCATCATACTTGTCTCATCTTTATGATCTACAATGAACTACCTTTTCCCATGAAGAATGACATACCATTTTTCATTTATAGGGTTATCAATATATACTTGTTTCACCTGTGATGCCATGATGAATGACTCATCCTTCTTGCCAATCTTTTCAAAATTCACTAATATGAAACCCAACCCATAACTTGAAATCCTATCTTGTAATAAACCTCGTTACACCTAAAGAAAAAAACTTTGAACCTGGTACAGTCAAATTCTCATATGTATTCAATGATACCATGATAAGACATCTTACCTTCTCATAAACTCTTATGGTCTGCACTAGAAAAATATAATGAAAACGATTGAAGGGTGACACCAATATTTTGAAAGACACTATTATCGTATAAACACTTTATGTAGTATGAGAATCCATTTATGTCAAATTCCTCATAAGATATAACATCCATTTTTGGTTTAAATAAGAGCTATTTGATGTTCTTAGTAACATCATGTGGTGTTTGAGATAGCTGATAGAAGACTTTATCGTCAAACCACCTAATAAATGTTTGACTATGCTCTCTACGAAGCCACATTGAACTAGCTCAAGGATATTTTTATCTTGATAAATTTCATGTGTTCGGCGATATAAATACCCACTTTATTACAATTTTGGTAAATTCATATCAATTTTATGCAAAATAAACTATATTTAGGTAGATTCATATCAATTCATTATATTATTTCTTAGGTTTCACTATTTATACATACATCACTCAAACTAAACAATCCACTAAAATAGATATAAAGGAACATCATACATACACTTACACAATTACTAGGATGATTGGAAGGGATTTCAGGAAATTGTGTGGAAGGTTTGGGAGATTATAATTCAGGGGAATCCGATGTACCATTTTACAAAGAAAATTATGTAGACAAAGACTATTTTTAAGAAATGGGCAAGAGAAGAAGTTATCATACCTAACATGCTCAAGGAAACTAAGGAAGAGTGCATTGATATCAAAACCAAACTATTGAAGAACCCTTTGAATGAAGAGCTGATTCAGAATAAAAGAGAGGTGAAAAGAATGCTAAATGATCTGAAACAAGCTGAGGAGAAATTCTTTTGAAAATGTAGTAGACAGAAGTAGATGAAAGGCGGGGATAGGAATATAAAGATCTCCATAGCTGAGTTGATTGATTCATAGGGCAACATTGCCAACAATCAAAAGAAAATGGAAGAGGTGACTTGCATGTATTACCAGAAGCTCTACAACTAAGACAAAGTAGAGATGATGGAGCAGAAGGAGATGAGATGGAAATACAAGTTCACATCTACACATATTAACATTCTACATAGAGAGATCAATGATAAAGAAATCGAGGATGCTTTGTGGAGCATTGATACCAAATAACCTCTAGGCCCAGATGGAATCAATGCTTTATTTTATAGGAAAGCATAAAAGTTCATAAAGGAAGACTTATGTGATAGTGTTAGATGGGTTTTCTCAGGAGGAAAGAGGGTGAGTAAGGTAAATCATGCTTTTCTGGTTGTTATTCTAAAGAAGAAAGTGACCTCTTCATTGAGTGATTTCAGATCTATTACATGTTGCTCTGTTCAATAGCTCATCATTTCCAAATTATTAGCAGAAAGATTGAAGTTGGTCCTACCATACATTATTTCTAAGAATCATGGATCCTTCATAAAAGGGAGAAGTATAAGTGACTATGCAATGCTAGTGGGTGATTTTCTACTAGATTTCAATGTTCAAAGGGGTTATAAGAAAGCTTTCTTGAAGTTGAACATTACCAAAGCATATGATAATGTTAGATGGGACAAAATTTGATGGATCATGCGACAAATGGGGTTTGGTGAGAAGTGGATATAATGGATGAGGCAAAGTGTAGAAATATTCAGCTTCTCAGTCTTGGTGAATGGAACTTCAACATGTATATTTAGGGGTAGCAACAGACTTAGACAAGGGGAACCACTATCTCCTCTTTTATTCACCATTGTCATGGAATATTTTTCTAGGAAGATGAAAGAAGAATTAGCAAAAAAGAAACTAAAAAACATACATAGTGCATGAGACTCAGATTCAGAGCCACTTGATTCTCGCAGTTGATGTCTTGGTTTTTGTCAAATCTAAAAGGTAAGTTTAATATGAGCCATAAATACTACTTCTGGAGTTTTGGAATTAGGTGGGCCTGATGATGAACACACACAAGATGCAACTATATCTCTCCAAGAATAGTATACATGATGAAGTACCATTATCTCAATGTTTTAAGGTTGAAGTTAGACAACTACCTATCAGATTTTTGAGATTTCCTGTGACAGGGGGAAATTTGCAGGTTAAAGATTTCAATGATTGCTATGACTGGGTAGATGAGATAATAAGAAGATGGCCTACCGACAAAACTTTTATGGTAGGAAAAGTGGTGTTGCTGAGATCAGAAGTGGAAGGATTACTTTTATTTTGGGCACAACAAGGAGGGATCCCAAATTCAGTGCTAGAGAGGTTGGAGATGAGCATGGTAACTTCTTATGAGTGGGTACTTGGCATCTAATGAAATATGATGGATTAGTGTTGTCAAAAGAAGGAGGAGGATTGCAGCTGAAGAAAACCAAAGATATTGCAAGATGGGACACATTTAATAGAATCATAAAATTTCATGTAGGAAAATCTACATGGACCAAATGGATGCATAGAAGATATCCAAGGGGATTGGATTTCAGAACTAATGCAAGGGTATGATATTCATATACTATAGATTTTATGACAAAGTTGTGGTGTGAAGTCAAAGGGTTTTTTGGTGGAACAGAACCAAAATTTGAAGATGCAACAAACAACAAAGTGTATGATAACTCACATGTAATCAAGCACTAGAAATGAGCATAATGCAACATGTTTGAGGTGATACACAAGTACCCAAATGGAATTTGTGCTTCTATAGAATTTCCCACAATTCTCAGCCAACGAAAGACAAGATTAGAAGATGGAATGATAGGGAAAATGAAGGATGCCTACTATGTTAGAAGAAGGAAGACCAGACTATTTGTTTTGTTTCTACGAGTTTACTATTAAGGTATGGCATGAGTGTTGTGATAAAATGTTATTACCAAAAAGAAACTTCCATGATATTAGAAACAAGCTTATTTTCTATAGCAAACATGGAGGAAGTTTCCCATTGCAACCCTAAGTTTTCAGATCTAGAAAGAAAGGAATGAAAGAAAGCTTGGAGGAAATGCTAGATCAATAGAAAGGATTGTAAACAAAATCCGTAAAGGAGTGAGTTATAGACAATAATGCAAATATATAGAGGACAATCCAATATCTATGTTGGTCAACATAAAGCTGGTATGTGGGGGAAACAATAATCATGCAACTATGATAACAATGTAATCAGCCAATTATCATTTAACAACCAAGATTATGTTTTAAGCAATACTACTCAATCCTTACATATCCCCTGTCTCTGTGTTGTCCCTACAGTGGACCTGGATGCTACCTTCCTCATGGTAGATCCCCATTAAACCCCGCATGATCCTACCTAACAGGTGGATTTCTACTCTATGGCAACTAATATATTCGGTAAAATCTTCTATACTTAAGAGCTTAGTTTTTCGTCATACTCTTGCAATACAATAAACAAAATAACTAGGGCTATTACTAATTCAAGGATGCACAATAATACTATTTTATTGAATTCATTCTTCAATTAGTAGTTTTTGTATATGCTAGAGTTCAAGGTCATTACAATGATGATATAAGAATAGATTATAAATTCAAATATAAGTCTTACATGTACCTCAAGAATGCATTATAATGTTGAGAAGATGTCCCCACAATTGATTGGAATTAAACTGGAAAACTGGCTAGTCGTGCCATAGTGGCCCTATTGAATGGCCAGAAGATGACACTATGCACTTAGAGGCTATTTGTATATTCTTCTAAATATGATTTGTATGTAAAATCCAAAATCAATGGGGTTCTAGTTTTAGAATTTCATCTTTTTTCTTCTTTTGGGTGATCATGTCTTCATTTACCAGTCCCCTCATGCTCCTTCTTTATTTTTATCAATACATTCCTTCAATACATTCGTACATTCAATGGTCGTATAGGCAAGCTTATCTACCGGCCCATTTGCCTCTGCCTATCCTTGTGACGTTCATGGTGTGGAAACTCTTCTAAATGAGGTCAATTCTATAAACAAGAGCTCTATATGTGGTTGGCCTAGGATATGTATTTGAGATGAATTGTACTACCAATTTTGTGTGTGTGATAATCTCACATCTTCCGTAGAAGAAGTTAGTTGTTGCATGCATTCCTCTAAAGTTGGCAAGTGGTTCACCTTCAAGTGGGTCACAACCAATATGCTCATAGGATCTTCCTGTGATCCATTTCCCTTGATCACCCTAACAACAAAGCTTGTGCATAGTGTGTTTGATGGGATTTGAACAACATTGTTGACTACAATTTGAATTGTAACATCCCTAATTTTCACGAGTAAAATAAAACCTTTTATGTAGTTTTCTTTAAATGATATTTTGTTAAGAACCTTAAGGAAAAATTTCTAAAACAATTTTACTTCTAGGATTTTAATGCAAAGAGAAATAATAAAAGGACTCAAAATAAGTTTTTCCTTTATTTTAATGTGTTGTAAATATTTGTGTAATAATGGCAATGTGTTTTCCCTTTTCCTTTTATGAAATAAGTTTAAAAAGGTTTGAAAGTGAAAGAGAAAGAGAAAGATAAAGAGGCAAGAAATTCGAAATATAAGAGACTTGGGCAATAAGTATGCTTTTCCTTTTTATATATTTCAAAAGAAAACCCCTAATGTTCATTTTCTCTCTCCACTTCTTGGAATTGCCAAAAAAGAAATAATAATGTGCCCCTTATTCATTTATTTTGAAAATATGAGAAAATATACTCTCTTGGAATCATCAAGCCACTTTCCTTTTGATTTTATAAATATATAGGAGGGAAGTGATTTTCCACTTGTTTAGTCTCTCATCCAAGGAAAGTGCATAAAAAGGCAATAACTAAGTGTGCCATGACTTGGGAATAGACAAATAGTGATTATCTCAAATTTTTGGAGTAAAATCCACAAAGGAAGTCCCCCCTCTTTTATTTAATAAATTTGTACACTTAAATTAAGATAAGAAATAAAAATAGAAAACATGGACCAAACGTTGAGAAAACCTAAATCTAATTGGCTAGGATTATTCTAGACCCTTTAGTTAGCCAATATTCCAAATTTGGGCTCATTTGGACTTTGTTTGACCACTCAATTAAATTAGGAAAGGTTTATATATAGCTTTAATAGAATTTACATTTAATGTCTTTGATTTTCCTAAAGTCGGATTTATTTCCCTGTCACACATCCTTTTCTCGTTTTTCCTTTTTGGGAATGATCGGAAGGTCATTATTGGGTGTGCTCACAATCCGATGGTTGCAAACCCATCCCCTACCTCCAGCCGATTAGGAAAGTGGGACGCTGACAGCCTGATCTCTCCCCAATTGATTTCTCCCTCCTCAGTCAGTCATTTTGCAAGATTCTCATTGCGTTGGATTTGTCTCTCTTCCCCACATCCGTCAAGCCCTAAAACTATCCCTCTCTTGCCCATTTAAGTAAACACCTCTTAGGGCGCCGCTCCCCCTCTCTACCGGTTTTAGTAGCCGCCACCCTAGCTCTCTCTTCTGCCCGTCCAAGCCTCCAGAAGCATCACCAACCCTGATAGCTTCCTCCTCTATGGCCAATTGGGTCTCCAACACTCCCGAACTCCCTGACCTACTCCTCCTTCATCTTCGGCGAATCCGGCTTTGCCTGGCCTCCTCGGTCCACCTCAGATCAATAGAAAGCACAGTGAGCATCCTTGACCTCCGTCCTTTGTCATCGCATCGTCATTTTGGCTCAGGTTGTCCCCAAACGTTGTGTCCTATAGAGATCAGTGGAAGTGCTCGCCGGAGCTCGTCGTCTCGGCCTTTCGGTGCGTCTGCAGCCTTGGTTCTTCATCACCCGGGTTTGTGAGATAGTAGGGAGCATCTTTTCACCCTTGTCTCATCCTACCGATTAGAACTCCGGGTTCCATAACCCCACTTGACTCCCCTATTTTCTACTTGTTCTTGGTACGCAAAGGTGCTCCACCGGTAGGTTTTCCTCACATAGATTCTTCCAATTTCTGCCTTGATCTCACGGTGAGCATCGACCCGTTTTCGGTAGTTGTTCACGATGCCTGCCCAAGGTCTAGCCCCCAGTAGGGCCTGTGCCATGTCAGCACACTTGGTTTGGGTTGTCGTCCACCGCAAGGGCCACACCTTGGCTCGCTGGGACTGGAGGCCCATGGGGAGCATGTTTTTGGCCTTCATTTTCTCTGATGAGTCATCATTTGGGATCTGGGGTCACGAGATCAGAGACTCCATGGTTGTGTTCTTCGCAGCATCTCGCAAGAACAATCCACTTGGGGTTTTGACCGCCCTACCCCCGTGTCACGCTAGAGTCAGCAAATTCCCCTAAGGGCATATGAGTCTTTCACTTCCTGACCACATCCTTCGACCACTAATCCACCTGGGTGAGATCCACGCCTATATGGCAGGCTCTCATTGGCCCATATGGCATTTCTCTGAATTCTGATTGGTTCATCTTCGTAAATTCATAATAAATCGCTCGATGCTCAGAAAAATGAGAAAAAATATGTTTTGGAAATGGTTTTTTTAGAGGAATCCGAATATGAAGGTTTTAGAGTCCGTTTCTAAATATCCAAATGTTGGTTTTATAGGAAATGGAAATTATGGTTTTATTTGGTGAATAAAATGTATTATAATGTGAGATATGTTGCAAATAGAATAATTAGGGTTTCTCTAACCTAGGATGTGATTAGGGTTTTACCCAACCTAGGAAGAGGGAGAAGATACTCTCCATGTGAAAAGGTAAGTGGTCCATGCAATTGAACATTATTAAATTGGTTGTTTTAATTATGCATATATGAATTTTGTAATGAATGCCACGTTTATGTTATTTATTGTTCCTAATTGCTAAAGTCAGTAAAGTTAAGATGTATTGAATTACATATTATGTATGGTATAATTCTCATGAATCTTAATGAAGTCTATTGTAAAAGATAAGAGCCTTAAGAAAAATAAAATGTTAATGTTAAACTTATATAAGTACCTCATAAGAGAAGAGGCACTTCGGTGCATAAGAGAAGAGGCACTTCGTTGCAACCTAAGAGGCACTTTAGTGCATAAGAGAAGAGACACATTTGTGCAACCCGAGGTTACTTATATAGGTTAAGATAAAAGAAATTGACCTAAAAGAAAATGCATGCCTTTTCAATGTTCAATGTTTAATGCTATATGTTTATTTTCAGTTCTCAAGTTTTCTTAATATTATATCATGTTCAATCCACTTACCATTTGTTTGATGCATGGCTGGGGGCGTGATTCCCATAGGTTGGAAGCTAGCTAAGGAGGGAGTACCATCTAAGGAGGAAACCCTAGCTCAAGGACCTTCAAGGAGAAGAGCATTGGTGGGGTGCCAACCATACCCAGTTTATAGATCTTTTTCCTTTTACCATAATTATGTACATGTAAACTTTGTTAAAATTTGAGAATGAGAAATTGTTAGTTTCATCCTGTGATGGTTTATTTAAACTCTATTTTGTGCAATGAATATCATGTTTGTGACCTTCCCCTTGATGTGAATAATATATGCTTCCTCTATGAATAGTAAAAGTGGGGTGTTACAATAATGGTACCAGAGCCAAAATATGGTTGGCCACTAGGCTTTTCTCATGATCTCATGTAGTTTATGTCTTTTTCACAGTGATGGCTCCTAAGAAGAAAGGTGAGAATGAAAAGGTAGCCATGGATGGGGATGAAGGTGAATCTGTTAGCATGGGAGAATAGAGAGAATCTCCACGTTAAGGAACCCCCATGGTGCCATTTGATGTCCTTGTTAGAGATCTAGCCACTGCCATGGGGAGAGGAGAAGGCCAAGTGGGAAACCCTAGGGTCAACCCCGAGCTTTCCCTAGTCAACTTTTTGAAGATCAAGCCCGACTCCTTTGCTGGGGAGAAAGAGGTGGTCGTGGTGGGAAAAGTTGAGAGTTGGATGCAGCACATGGAACATTGCTTCCGTGACTTAGACTGTCCCAACCACTCCAAGGTCTGTTTTGGGACACATATGCTAAAGGGTGCTGCTAGGACATGGTGGGAGAACCTACTTGGTTCTCATGAAGCTGATGCTCCTCCATTCACATGGGAGGAATTTTTTGAAGCCTTCAAAAACCACTACATATCTTAGGCCATGATCAAGAAGGAGGAAGAATTTCAGAACCTACGTCAACATGGTGACATGACTGTCACCCAATATGCGATGAAGTTCTGGATCCTGCAGAAGTACGACTACGACCTTGATGAAAGTCGCAAAACCAAGAAGTTCATTCGAGGACTCAAGCCAGACCTTAGCTTTGCCTTATCAGGACATGGGCACCGTACACTCCCGAGTGCCCTAGATGTTGCCCTAGAGTTAGAGGATCATCCAGGAAGAGCTTGGAAGAAGGAGAGCTACCACAACAACCACAACTCCAACCACCACAATGATAAGAAAAGGAAGGCACTGACTGAAGCTGTTCCAAACCAGCATGCAAACCAACATGCAAAGACCCAGTGTACCATATGTTCCATGTATCACCTAGGTGAATGCAGGTTTGGGACATGTGTTTGTTATGCATGTGGCGAGATGGGCCACATTAGGCCTAACTGCCCCAAGTTCTAGAAGAAAGAGCCCAATGTCAATCAGCCACATAAAGAGAAGAGACATGCTAGAGTCTTTGCTATGGTAGATGATAGTGAGGATGATAAGACTGAGTAGAGTTTAGTAGCATAGTTATTTTCTTTTCAAACTTTATCTTTCATGCAATGCATGGAACTCTGGTTTTCTTGGTAATATAGTGTATCAATGTTTTTGTGTTAAGGATATGAAAATTCCTAAGGTGGGTAGCCTAACAAAATTTTGAGGATGAAATTTAATTAAGGTGGGTAGTAATGTAACATCCCTAATTTTCAGGAGTAAAATAAAACCTTTTATGTAGTTTTCTTTAAATGATATTTTGTTAAGGACCTTAAGGAAAAATTTCCAAAATAGTTTTACTTTTAGGATTTTAATTCAAAGAGAAATAATAAAAGGACTCAAAATAAGTTTTTCCTTTATTTTAATGTGTTGTAAATATTTGTGTAATAATGGCAATGTGTTTTCCCTTTTCCTTTTATGAAATAAGTTTAAAAAGGTTTGAAAGAGAAAGAGAAAGATAAAGAGGCAAGAAATTCGAAATATAAGAGACTTGGGCAAGAAGTATGCTTTTCCTTTTTATATATTTCAAACTAAAACCCCTAATGTTCATTTTATCTCTCCTCTTCTTGGAATTGCCAAAAAAGAAATAATAATGCACCCCTTATTCATTTATTTCGAAAATATGAGAAAATATACTCTCTTGGAATCATCAAGCCACTTTCCTTTTGATTTTATAAATATATAGGAGGGAAGTGATTTTCCACTTGTTTTCTCTCTCATCCAAGGAAAGTGCATAAAAAGGCAATAACTAAGTGTGCCATGACTTGGGAATATACAAATAGTGATTGTCTCAAATTTTTGGAGTAAAATCCACAAAGGATGTCCCCCCTCTTTTATTTAATTAGTTTGTACACTTAAATTAAGATAAGAAAAAAATAGAAAACATGGACCAAACATTGAGAAAACCTAAATATAATTGGCTAGGATTATTCTAAACCCTTTAATTAGCCAATGGGACAAATTTGGACCCATTTGGACTTTGTTTGACCACTCAATTAAATTAGGAAAGGTTTATATATAGCTTTAATAGAATTTACATTTAATGTCTTTGATTTTCCAAAAGTCAGATTTATTTCCCTGTCACGCATCCTTTTCTCATTTTTCCTTTTTGGGCATGATTGGAAGGTCATTATTGGGTGTGCTCATGATCCGATGGTTGCAAACCCATCCCCTACCTCCCGCCAATTAGGCAAGTGGGGCGTCGACAACCTGATCTGTATCCGATTGATTTCTCCCTCCTCAGTTGTTCATTTTGCAAGATTCTTGTTGTGTTGGATTTGTCTCTCTTCCCCACATCTGACAAGTCCTAAAAATATCTCTCTCTTGCCCACTTAAGTAAATGCCTCTTAGGTCACCACACCCCCTCTCTGCCGGTTTTAGCAGCTGCCACCGTAGCTCTCTCATCTGCCCGTCCAAGCCTCCAGAAGCATTGCCATCCCTGATCGCTTCCTCCTCTACAACCAATTGGGTCTCCAACACTCCCGAACTTCCCAACCTACTCCTCCTTCATCTCCGGTGACCCCGTCTTCGCCCAGCCTCCTCGGTCCACCTCAGATCAATAGAAAGCGCGGTGAGCATCCTTGACCTTCATCCTTTGTCTTCGCATCGTTGTTTTGGCTCAGGTTGTCCCCAAATATTGTGTCCTATAGAGCTCGGTGGAAGTACTCACCGGAGCTCATCGTCTTGTCCTTTCGGTGCATCTCCAGCCTTGGTTCTTCATCACTCGGGTTCGTAAGATAGTAGGGAGCGTCTTTCCACCCTCGTCTCCTCATCCTACCAATCAAAACTCCGGGTTCCATAACCCCGCTTGACTCCCCTATTTTCTACTTGTTCTTGGTACGCAAAGGTGCTCCACTAGTAGCTTCTCCTCACATAGATTCTTCCACTTTCTGCCTTGACCTCGTGGTGAGCTTTGACCCATTTTTGGTAGTTGTTCGCGATGCATGTCCAAGGTCCGACCCCCAGTAGGGCATGTGCCATGGCGGCACACCTGGTTTGGGTTGTCGGCCACCACAAGGGCCACATCTTGGCTCGCTGGAACCGGAGGCACCTAGGGAGCATGTTTTTGGCCTTCATTTTCTCTGATGAGTCGCCATTTGGGATCTGGGGTCACAAGATCAGAGACTCCATGGCTCTGTTCTTCGCAACCTCTCGCAAGAACAATCTAGTTGGGGTTTTGACCGCCCTACCCCCGTGTCATGCTAGAGTCAGCAAATGCCCCTAAGGGCATATGAGTCTTTCACCGCCTGACCACATCCTTTGACCACTAATCCACCTTGGCGAGATCTGCGCCTATATGGCGGGCTCTGATTGGCCCATATGGCATTTCTCTGAATTCCAATTGGTTAATCTTCATAAATTCATAGTAAATTGCTCGATGCTAAGAAAAATGAGCAAAAATATGTTTTGGAAATGGTTTTTCAAGAGGAATCCAAATATGTAGGTTTTTGGAGTTTATTTCTAAATCTCCAAACGTTGGTTTTATAGGAAATGGAAATTAGGGTTTTATTTGGTGAATAAAATGTATAATAATGTGAGATATGTTGCAAACAAGATATTTAGGGTTTCTCTGACCCAGGATGTGATTAGGGTTTTATCCAACCTAGGAAGATATATAATATACTCTCCATGTGAAAAGGTAAGTGGTCCATGCAATTGAACATTATCAAATTGGTTGATTTAATTAAGCATATATGAATTTTGCAATGAATGCCATGTTTATGTTATTTATTTTTCCTAATTGCTAAAGTTAGTAAAGTTAAGATGTATTGAATTGAATATTATGTATGGTATCATTATCATGAATCTTAATGAAGAATGTAAAAGATAAGAGCCTTAATAAAAAGAAAATGTTAATGTTAAATTTATATAAGTACCTCATAAGAGAAGAGGCACTTCGGTGCATAAGAGAAGATGCACTTCATTGCAACCTAAGAGGCACTTCGGTGCATAAGAGAAGAGGCACATTTGTGCAACTCGGGGTTACTTATATAGGTTAAGATAAAATAAATTGACCTAAAAGAAAATGCATGTCTTTTCAATGTTCAATGTTTAATGCTAAATGTTTATTTTCAGTTCTCAAGTTTTCTTAATATTATAACATGTTCAATCCACTTACCATTTGTTTGATGCATGGTTGGGGGCGTGATGCCCATAGGTTGGAAGCTAGAAAATGAGGGAGGACCATCTAAGGAGGAAACCCTAGCTCAAGGACCTTCAAGGAGAAGAGCATTGGTGGGGTGCCAACCATACCCAGTTTATCAATTTTTTTCCTTTTTACCATAATTATGTACATGTAAACTTTGTTAAGATTTGAGAATGAGAAATTTTTAGTTTCATCCTATGATGGTTTATTTAAACTCTATTTTGTGCAATGAATATCATGTTTGTGACATTCCCCTTGACGTGAATAATATATGTGCTTCCTCTATGAATAGTACGAGTGGGGTGTTACAGAATCCATCCCTCCTGAACTAAATTCCACCTCACAGGTTGTGTAATTTATTTCCTTTGGAAATTTTTAGTTTTTGAATCTTCAATGTTATATAAATTCTTATGTCAATCACAAGATCTCGTATTCTCATCTTTTGCCTATTGAATATGAAGGCATTTCTTGCTTTCCTAACCTCCCAACGTGTGATGATGAGGATGCTACTCCAATTAGGCTTTGTACCTGAGTGAACCATATTTTTTATCCAGTCCTGAATGTTGTCAAAAGAATAGAAGTCCACCATCAGTTGCAGTTCAAGCATATTCCAAAGAGGTTTTATCATCTAGCAATCATAAAGAACATGGCAGCAGGGTTCCTCAAACCCTCCACAATGCTCACAATTGACATTATCAGACATTATCCTCATCTTTCTCATTGCATTTGTTAGTAATTTGTCTTGTGTAAAAGGAACATGTATATCTTGATGCATTGTGGATCTTGCTATCTCCAATTGATATCCCAGTCCATAGTAGATCTTGAGACTTATTCTGAACAAGGGTTTTGTACATTTTGTTCACTAAAAACATTCCATTGAGATGATGAAACCAATATGTATCATACTCACCCAACTCATCCCTCAATGTAGGTTGTGAGAGGATGTCTTTCATGGTGTCTTCATCAATATAATGTGCCATGAACTTCTCGTCCCATTTTTCTTCTTAATTACTAGGATTGATACCTTCATTTAATGCAATGATATGTAAACCTAAGTCCATCCCTTCTTGAGTCTCTTAGGAAATTTACCTAAGTTTATCCATTACTCTATGTTAATTCAATAATTTGTAAACCTTTGTATTAAAATTTAAAAATTATTGAAGAGTCATTTTGGTCTCAAGCTTGAATATAACTCTCTCTAAGCATGAGGTCCTAGGGGTGGTCACAAAATTTGATGGTTATGACTAAATATGGTTAAATTGATTTTTGCCCAACTAGGGTCTATACTAATCTTTTTTTGAAGGGAAGGGTCTATAATTACCCAAGTTTATAGATATTATTAATTATTTAGGTTAAAGACAACATTACCTTAAAAGGTTACTTTGCAAACTTTGTAACATATGCAATTATTTAGCAAGATACAACTGAACTATCCCTAACTATGGTTATCAATGTTATATACATCTATAAATTTATAAATGTGTATTTTCTAATATATGTAGAGTATCATAAAAGAAAATGATTCATAATGGGATGTCTACACTTTTGTGTTGAAAAAACATAAAATAAAAGGAAATAAACATCCCTAAGTTTGAGATTAAGTGTCAATTTCATATCACATCAGTCCATTTGTCAATTTATTATGAATATTACCATGTCCTTTGTTGCACATATTTCATATACATTAAGCATGTGTTTGGTACATAAGGAATGATACAGAGATTCCATAACATTACGTATGTTGTTTGATTATCAAGTTTATGGTAGTCGGGGGATTACTCGTGGGAAAATCATGGAGGATTGGTCCACATTTTGTTTGCAGAAAAAAGGATGGGGAATCATGGGGTGCAATGGGTCTTCCAAGAAATATATTTATCATTCAAGTATATGGCCACAGTGATTTATAACTTCCCACCAACACTTTACATTTCTCTATGTTCTACATAAAGACATTTTTTACTTAGATTTCACATCATCAAGCAAAATTTTCTCACCAAAAGTTATTTCCCTCCAACTAAAATATGTCTCTTTCACAATTCCACCCAGAAAGAGGCTTTAACGCTAACATATTTGTTGTATTGGTGAAACAAATCTCCAATTAAGAATTATTTCTATCACAAGTATAAACTTTTCACCAAAAAATTATTTGTTTACAAGAAAACGGTTCTTGTTAATAATTATTTCCACCAAGATTTGAGACCCCTCGAAGTAAAATGTCAATTTGATAATTAATATCATGAAATCTTAATTTCTCATCCTAAGCTTAGTTTCCACTTTCACTTAGAGTTTGGTCAATGTCTAATTTTGTATTTTTGCAGTGTAGATTATTTCTTTGCTAGCAAAGAATATTTGTCCCTTTAAGTTACAAAATTACATAAAACAAAGTTCCTGAGTTTCATCTTGAAAGGAGAGGGACGAGTTCAGAAAACAGCTAACATCATTTCCTGTACAATTATATTTTTCATTCTTCATAAATGACACATGTAAAATATTTGACTAGGAATGTTAATGGTGTGAATATAGTTTATTACCAGAATTATAATATAATATGACAAAATACAATAAGCTATAGCACAACTATGTATGTTTTACACTACAACTACCATTATCATTGTGGTCTATAAGATAAGCAATATATGAACACTATGACAAATAATCACAACACACCATGTTACAAAAAATATGATTTATCTATCATATTCTTATTCTTCATGTTAAAATGATATGATGTGAAAAATGATAATCAACTATAATCTATTTGAAGAAAATACTTTAATGTTGTACATTTTGTTAAACAATGATGAACCAAAACTTATATTTACAAACACATAAAATCTACATATTATTACAATAGTTTTTACATACAAAGTGAAATAAAAATATTACAATGTGATTTGAACCATAATATTTTTATTAGTTTTATAATTATACCATATTGAAATATCATTAAAGGAGAATAAACCCGCATCATGAACACTTGTTGAGGTTTATCACCATTAAAAATATTATGAGTATTTATAGATATGATTATTTTTTATTTCTTTATTATCTTTGCTTATTATATATTACACAGTAACAATCAACAACATTTTTATGATTAATTTTCAGATTTACACTTACAACAAACCAATCATATGAAAGTGAATGGAACTTAACTTCCAGAAACTCAACTAGAGTTCCCAGAATCCACCTAATTCATGACTTACACCAAACCAATTAGGATCTTATGTTTGGTATGTGGTGAATGAAGGGGAGGGGAGGATACAGATTGGAAGGGAGGGAAGAGGTAGGGATGTCAATGGGGAGGGTATTACCCATTTACCCTTTATCCATGCCCTATATGGTAAGGGTAACAGAAAAGATTTTTGTTACCCATTCCCCATTTATCCTTTCTCCTTTCCCCGCCACATTAAAAGTGGAGGGTAAGGTATGGACACTATCCATACCCTTTTACCCTTATTTATTTAATAAAGATATATAACTATATAGAATATTCTAGTTCATTATCCACCTCATTTTTTCAATGGAAAACCATGTGTGTTGCGTCTTGCTTCCCACCCCACTTGCATTCAAATGCTTGTAGTATATTATTATTAAATGTTGAATCAGTTGAAAGGACCACAAAATAATGGGTAAAGGATGATCATGCCACCCTGTTATTCTTGGATCAATATCTAAACATATTACACAAATATAACATTATCCTACTTATATTCACATTTGTAAAAATACAAGTACAAAAAGATGTGACTTAATCTTTATCACCATACACACCACCTTAAATAAGTTAGTTTTTAAAAAAATCCATTTTATATCAAAATTACTTATTTACCCTTTAACCTCCCCATTTACCCTGTGGGAAAGAGGGTAAGTGTAAGGGGAGGGTAATGGATTTCCAAGAAGGGAAATTACCCTTACCCTTACCTGCTACTCTCTATAGGGTAAGCGTAGCGGTAGAGGCTTACCCTCCCCATACCCTCACCGTTGATAATCTTAAGAAAATGTCACTTATGTTTGTGTGCTTGGTTAACATGGGGAAGAGATAGAGGAAAATATGAAAGACAAAGTGAATATAAAAAAATTGTAATCCCGTAGGACATTGGCAATATAAAAATACTTTTATATAAGTTATACATATATACTTATTCACATACGTTGTCTAATAAAAATTCCTTCGTAAAGGCGTGGACAACATATAAGGTTGTCGACTCTTTTTGGAGGACAAAGACTATAGATCTCAAGATAAAATAATAACATGTAGATGAGACAATATATAATTCTTGTTTGTTAGATGATGAAAGTGCCATAGAAGAAATATTTTTTATAAATATGGAAAGATGAGTTTTTTGTATTCAAAATGGTGGTTTTCGAAGTAGTATCTTTCATATTTTTGTATTTACAATAAACTTTCCCTCCATATAATTAAGTGATTTCCACCATAGGTCAACATATTTTCTCCAATTATTTATTTTTTATACAATGTCAAACTTTTTAACTTTTCTAACAAAAAATATAAATATCTATGTTTCCATCTAGATTATGAATAAATTTTACTTTTGTGGTCTTTTATTTTATTTATATTTTTTCAAAAAAAATCTCCTAATTTTTATTGAATACTCCTCCAACATTCTATATGTCCATCCAAATGGAACAATATATATGTGGCATACTACTTCTCTATTCACTTTAGTTTATACTAATTTTTCACGCTATATTATTTATGTTTTTCTCTCATATTGATTTTTTCTCTAACCTTTCTAATATATTTTTTACCAAATATTTTGCACTCTCCTTGTCTAAACTGTAATTAGAGGGGAGAGAATGAGAGAGCATTGGCTGAAAATATATATGATTTGTGGTTTTAAAAATAAAAAAAAAACATAATTTGTTCCCCTCCTTTCTCCTCCCCTCTCCATCACTTTATCCAACCAAACAGTCCAAATTGTTTCACTTTATTTTCATTCTCCTCCATTCACCACGTACCATACAACCCCTAAACCAATCATGAAAAACTATTTTACGAACTCCACTTCATAAGTTTTCCAGACCAATTACTAAGAATTCCCTTACAAGTACAAATATTATGTGGACAATTTGTCTTACAAAATTCTCCACCGCCAAGAATTTTTTCCCAATCGACACATTGCTTCCGTCCAAGGAAATACTTCACATCTACGTCCTTATCCTTCCAAAAAAAGAGTCCCTATGAGTAATTATTTGCCTCCAAATATACATTGTTTTTAAGAAAAGTTCCATCTAATTAAATATGATCCCTCAAATTTTATCTCTTCTAATATATCATCTCCCTCCAAGTAACATTTTGATACTTCAAATTGGTTTCTTGGAACAAATAATTTTCCAAATATCTTTTTCACTCAACAAATAAGTTCGTTCCAGGCGAATGTGCATCTAAAAAAACATTGTCCACTTCTTGTATAAAAGAAAATCAACATTGTATGTCTACTATCTACTATCTAGACCTTTTGTGCATACTTATAATCAAGTGCTTCATATTTTATTGAATATACATTTTTTAACATTGTCCATATTTTATAATGATTTGACATATTTATTTGTAGAATATTTAATGAAAAAAGTTTTCGTTATTTATGTACTGGCTAGTCAAAAAGGTATTTTCATTGAATTGATATTCTATCGTGAACAGATCGGAACGATTACATGTGAATGTGTTAAACAATTTCTTTTTCATTTTCTTATTTGCATACTTACATAAGAAACATGTTTTAAGATTGGTCGCCCCTCCTTATCCCCAAAATATAACCAAGCGACTCTTTTTAATGATTTGTCTTTTCTTATTTCCTTTCCTTACTCCAGCCTTTTCTTTTTCCTTTTCCTTTCCCCTTATTTATATTTTCATACGCCAAACCCTGCCCCATAGGCAATGTATTTGATTTCGATTTCTTGAATTCCAGGCAGACACGGATACCCATTGGCTTTAGACGACTCCTATATATACAATAACACGGTGGATGTTTCGTGTCTTTGATTGTTTGCTTCTGCTTTCCCCCTTTCCTCCATCCCAAACCTTCTAGGGTTTCGCTAGCCATCTCGTCCCTTTCTGCCGAAACAGAAACCATGTCTTCCACGGAGTCCAAGAAGGTGACTTTGAAGAGCTCTGACGGGGAGGAGTTCGAACTGGATGAGAAGGTAGCGATGGAATCACAAACCATCAAGCACATGATTGAGGACGACTGCGCTGACAGCGCCATCCCTCTTCCAAACGTTACCAGCAAGATCCTTGCCATGGTCATCGAATACTCCAAAAAGCATGTCGAGTCCGCCGACAAGGCCAAAGACGGCGTGGTCGAGGCTGAATTGAAAACCTGGGATGACGAGTTTGTAAAGGTTGACCAGGGTACTCTCTTCGACCTCATCCTGGTGAGCTTTTTAATCATGCCTCCTTCATACGCTCTCGTGTATTGGTTATACCGCCGTGGTGGCTCCAGACGGATGTCCATGTCTTTTCATATCTCTTGCATAGAGAAATTACTATGGTTAACGGAATTTGTATTTTCCTTTTACTGTTTCTCGTTATTTTTCTGGCAATGTGAAGAATTTCACAGCAACTGTATTTTGTAGTATCAGCCATAAACCAATCGTCTTAGGATTTTGAGTCCCTTGGTAATTAAAATATGACGTTTGGTTGGGCAAAATTCTCATCAGGATGGCATTTCAACGGTCGTAGTCTCAAATAATCGGGACTTTTATGTTCTGCCACACCCTTGCAAGTACGGTACAACACCCTCTTTCTCCCCCGAGCGGCCCCGAGGACCCGGAGGTCCCGGACTCGCGGTTGTTTTCCTCCTCTCTGCGATTCCTTTCATCAGTCATCACACGAAGTCTTTGTGCGCTTCTGACGTTCATATCTCCTTTTCTCGGTTGTTTTCTATTAAATCACTGCTCCCAAACTCCCAGATTTAGATTTTCTATTAAATCACTACGACTAATCCTATCGTTGACCCTATGCAAACATAGGAGGGTAAAACAAACCTCCCGTCCCGTACATATACCTTGTTATACTTAGCTTTCCAAGTCCTTTTTATATCCTTTCCATTGAACCAAACATGGTTAGAATTTAAGGTAAATGATGACATCATTTTGGAGAACTTTACCAATGTAGATAAATATAATTATCCATAATTGTTCGTTTGGTCTTACTATTATCTTTTCCGTTATATATTACTGCATTTATTACATAGCTAATTAGAGGACAACCAAAGCTTAAAACAATAATCAAACTTAAACCTAAATACACACACTAAGGACTATTTGGTGCAAAAAAATAATATGTAAAAAAATAACATGTAATAGTAAGATGTGCTCATATTTATCTTTCATATTATTTTGTCTTTGAATTAGGGTTCCAATTTAAGTAGTTTAAGTACGGACCATACATAATATATGTGGTCAAATATTGAAATAAGTTCTTAGAGGTATATAAGTTGTTAACATAGCATGTTTTAGGGATTTCACAAAATCAAACTTTTTTTTATATTTGACTGTTATATAATAGAAAAAATAACCATGGGTAACTATTGTAAGTGTCAGATTTGTAAACTAAATAAATATAATTAGTTGCAAACTAGATTGCAAACTAGATAAATGTAATTATCCATACTTATTAGTTGATGAGTTTTTAGGGATTTCATGATCCACGTAGCGGACCCCAACATTTTTGAAACTGTGTCTTAGATGATGATGATGATGATGATGATATGATGATATGATGATGATTAGTCATGTTATTTGCAGAGATTCCATGATGGTGGAGGTTATTGTCTAGGGTGTTGGTGGGTGGGAGGGAGACCCCTCATGGTAGTTTTTGAAATGTGGGGACATTTAAAGATGTAGATTAGACTTTGAAAGGTACATGTAGTTGATTCTCCCTTTATTAGTCAGATTCACATCGATTTCTTTGAATTTGATATGAAACAACTGTAGGTTTTTGTCTTCAATATCCATTTTTTTCTTGCCCAAACCTGTCATCAATTAGTTTATCAGTGGTATATGGTGAATTGTAAAATTCTCAGTAGACTGTGTTTGGTATTTTTGATATTCTTAATCATAGAGCATATTATGTTTTTTTTCATTATGATAACATCTCAATAAATGATTGCCTTTGTAAATTCCTAATTGTAGGCCGCAAACTATCTTAACATCAAAGGTTTGTTGGATCTCACATGCCAGACAGTTGCTGACATGATCAAAGGAAAGACTCCAGAAGAGATTAGGAAAATGTTCAACATAAAGAATGACTTCACTCCCGAGGAGGAAGAGGAAATCAGGAGGGAGAACCAGTGGGCTTTTGAGTAAAAATTTAATGAATCACCTAGTATCTACATCGTGAGAATGATAAATTATTTTCTTAGGAAACAGATGTAATTTACTAGTATGTGCATGGAAGTGTAGATGGGTACTTCTGTTGCCAACTATTAACTGATGCAACTTCATCTTTCTCATTACTGATTGCATTATCTTTTGTTTTACCCACCTGAAAAAAATCTCAAGATGTAGTTGTTTTGGCTGTCACATAGAACACAATAAAATAAAATAGTATAACAATAAAATTCGATCCACTATGTTTTATTTGTAAAATATGGAAAAATTACAATGTGTGTTTAATTCAGCACAAAATATGAGAAAACCCGGTATTTGAGTCCACTTTAAGGGAGGAAAAGGAGGAAAGATTGGAAAAAGGATAAGTTTGGCAATTTGTTATATATGATAAATGTGTAGGCACTCCCACTTCTCCCAAAATTGGAATTGAACCTTTTATCTTAGGAAAATATGTTGTTTTTCGGGTTAACTAAAGGGTAAAAAGTGAGAGAAAAAAGTGACATAAAAGGTTTTTTCAGTTTGCAATTCTTTCAGGCCGGAGACAGTTGTGATTTTCCTATCATTGTCTTAAAGATCCTAATTTTTTAGTGTGTGGTCATAATCTCCTCAAAATCTCCCATGCATAGATTCATCCTTAGCGATTAGACTAAAGCATAATAAACAAAGGATATGATATGGAAACGTTATTCTAGATGAGCTAGATTCAATTTATTTTGAATACTTAAATCAATCATGTCATTGAATTAGATTACATAAGAAAAGATATGCATACACGTAGGATTTAAAATAAGTATTTAGTTGGGATAATCAATTGGGAAATGTATACGAAGACTTGTAAAAGGCTGAACTAAATGGAAAGTTGTGATTGTGATTCAATCTAGAAAAAAACAATTGTTATACAAACCCCAAACTAGGGGAAATGGGAGAGATGGGTGCATCACCAAAGAGGAGGGAAAATTCATTCTCCTATGCGTAGGTGAGAGATCTAAGTAGCTAGTTTAGAAGCACATGGTGAAAATGGCTTGCAACTACTTAAAGGCTAGATGGTATGCGATGTGAGGTGCAAAAATCCCTTTTCCATCCTCCATTACTACCCTTGGCACCCGTTTCCCTAAGAAAATCCATGCTAAAAAACTAGATTTGTTAGGTATTAGTTCAATTCCACCTATATCCTAGTTTGAACCTAGCAAGGTTGGATAGAAGGTGATGAGGACCATTTTTTCATATACACACCCTATTCCATCAATGATTAACAAGTAGTTTAGATAAATTCTCTTTGACTTAGCTTGATTGTTTGGTTTGATAATATAAATGAATTACTGGTTTTTCATTCTATCACTACCAATCTAATGGATAGTCACATTACCATAGCTGGCCCACACTTCCCATAACACTTGCTTGTTTAGCTAATGCTAGTCTACTTAGCTTGTTTACTTGTTTCCTTAATCAATTGTCTGGTTCATGATAGTATTTGATATAGTAGGTGATATACACATATTCATCCTAGTTTAAATTGCATTTTGTTTCTTCATTTCTATCATTTTACTTTAGAACTAGATTAAATTTAGGTTTTTTTAGTTTTATGTTAATATGTAAGATTTTGACCCAAATCTCTAATTTTCATGTCATGACTTCATATGTTATGCACTACTGTAGGAGATGGTTTTCAAGCTAACCAACTAACAATCACAAGAAATATTTTATAATTGAACCAAATGTTATTTGATTTGTCCCCTCATCAGTTGATGATTCCATTGGTTGATGCTTCATAGGTGTAGACCCTATGAAATACGCGAATATCCTCCCACCCCTCAGGATGGGTTTTTTTGTTCCTAAAATCTTCCAGTGTTCTCATTCTTCCCTTGTAGGTTGACAACCGATGGAAGTTTGGTGCTCGCCTACCAATAGTCATATTCCAATGGAACTACTTGCTCATCAACTGATAGAACTCCAACATATTGTCTACCGAAGGTTTGCTTGTGCTTACCTACTGATGCTTATTTTCCACAAAAAATTATGTGCACCCATATAAAAGAAAAACTTCCACCCACGTGCCTTTTGATGGAAGTCCTACATTTGTCTTCTTATGGATTTTTTTTCTTCTCAATTGGCAAAGTATCTACATGCATCTTCCGATTGGATTGTTTCTCATGCCTACTGATGGAAGTTATGCACTCAGCTTCTAATAGAACCTCTACCTCATCCTTCCAATGGGATTTCTACCACAACAACCGATAGATGCTTAGAGCTCACCTATTGATGACTAACAACCAATGAAACTCAACCACACACTTGTCTTTCAATGGAAGCTTTAAGTGCATCATTTGATGGAATTCTAGCCTCCATCTTCATATGGGACACATACCCCTCTCTCTACCAATGGGAATACCAATGACAGTCCTGGGTGAATCCTACTACTACGTTGGATTAGCCGCATCTCTAGGCATGAAGGTTGATGTTGCACACACCAAGGCTGCATCTTTTTAACCACATAGATGATGTGTATTGATTTCCTTTCCCTTGTTTGTTCTCATCTTGATATAAAGAGCAAGTACTTTCTTATGCTACGGTGTGAGGAGTAGCCCCACTACCTATTTTGTTCTTTTACAACATCTGAATATATATATGAATCTTTGGATTCAAAAAATCAATTCTTGAAAATGTTTTCCTTTAGATTCGAACCTTAACTATGAAAAATTTTTTCTTCTTGTAGGTGGTGAGTATTGTGTGTAGTTTAAGTAAAAATATAAGGCCTTTTTCCTAGGTCAATTTGCCTATGTAATAACACATGCATCAGAGTGGTTGGTAAGTTTGCATGTTTTCCATTCTAAAGTAGTGCTTGAGACGCTAGCCATTTACTTTGAATTTACTAGTATTCTCTTCCTGAATTATAATGTCTCATAATGAATGTACCCAACCATTTTTTCTTGAGATTTCCTAAGAATAGTCAAAGATCAGAGTTGTGAAGTAACACTTGATCTCTAATATTCATATACTTCTTCTTTAAGTAGACAACATGCATCATGTTTGTGTGTTCTTTGTAACTTTATGCATTCTCATACATTGTCAATCATAGTTCTCATATCTCTTATAGTTGTAGCAATCAATTTTCTTTTGTTTGTGTATAGATCAAAGTTGAGATATTTGATAGCCCACCAGGTCTTGAGGTCAAGATCCATGGGTAGGTGGCAATACTTCAATAAACTAGATGAGAAGGTGTAGTTCTCAAGGGAATCATGTAAGTAGTTATATGAGCCTATTGTGTGTTATTCATCTTGTGAGCCTAATTTGACCTTGTTTGATCAACTATCTTCTCACTATCTTATCAAACAATGGCTTTTACCCAGTAGTTGGAAGCCTCCATTTGACCACTCGTCTGAGGGTCACATTGCGTAACCACATGATAAGAGACACCATACTTATGGAGAAGAGATTCAAATCTACACTTGATGAAGTGAGATCCTCAATCAAAAATGAAACTATGAGTCTGAAGCATGAAAAGATGATATATTTGAAAAGCTTGATGACTGGCTTGGATTCACTAGAAATTGTAGGAATTGCTTCAACCCACTTGGGAATATAATAAAAATGACCAAAATATAGAAAAAACTATAAGAGGAGGGTAATGGATCCATGTAGTGCACACTCTAAACATTAAATATCTCAAACTCATGCTAAAAGATTGAGTAGCATCACATCCCTTTTCAAAACAATTTTGGATCTCTGACATGGGTCATAAGAGCCGACATCCTTGAAGATTTACGGTCATAAGAACCCACAATGAAGGAATTTTATGGTAGTAATTATTGAATCTCATGTGCCCTCTCTAGTAGGGCTAGCATGATATTGTTTAAGAATGAGAGGAGCGCCTTCTTTGAAGATGCATGATAGTACATGTTGTTTGAACAGAATTTGAATAGATAAGGCTCATCCCATTACTAATACTAGATGTTTGACATTAATTTTTTTCTTCTCATTCCCAATGCAACTTGGATGAAACACTCCTACAATGAGTTCGTTCACAAATCAACATACCATGGGATGCATATGGTTAGTAGGTGATCTTTAGGGAATGAGTCATTTATAGGGATTGAATCGCTATCTAAGATGTGTAATCAATAGAGATGATGGGCAATAATGTTTTCATTTCCCTTCTTATCTTTGACGTAAACTCTTATTTCTATAAGATCCATCTAATAAACTTGGGCTTCACAGCTGTAAAGAGTGGGACCGTCTAGGGGATCCACACAAATGGTATGATACAAAGAACCATATAATAATAAAGTAGTGGAGACAAGACTATTGCAAAGTTACATGATAATTCATATAAAATTGTTCCTCGTCATAATAGGAAATACTACAAACAAAATGAATAGAATTGTTAATATGTGAGATCAGATGCAGAAGGAAATCCAATCTTTTCAAGCTATCCTTATGTTCACATTATGTAATTGATCTTCCCGAGTCAGTGTCATCTAGCACTCCTAGACCTAGGTGGTTTTGGGAATACACCCATTAAAATAAAACAAAAGGTATGTGTTAGAATACTTCTGAGTATGTGCATAATAAAAACATATTTATACATTTTAGATCACAAGAGTGCAATAAAGGGGGTTCCTTCAAAAAGGGGGCTATTAGCAAGTGTGTAAGGTCAATAAGATTACACAAGAGAATGAACTTCAAAACGAATGAGGCATATAAACATTTGAGCCATAAAGCTTATAGAGAGTCTTTCCATTTCAGAATCCACACTATCAAAAAAATAAATAGTTGAATACAGATAAATTAGACTACAACTAACTAAGGTAGGATCAAGACCCCACTAAGTCATTGATCTAAGTAAAATGGGTGGAAATACGCACCCTGGGAGGAAAGCACACTCCTTAATATATAATAGGTGGAAAGATGCACCCTGGGTGGAAAGAGACACCCTAATGGTTATGCCAAAGCATCTACTTTAGTTATCTTGTCTTAATATCACATGTCGTGATAGAGGACACAACTTATGTCCATCACTTACATCATCATGAGTAAATTACATGGCAGGGGGGTTATAAACCCAACATAATGTGAATAACTCAATATCAAAATAAATTAGAACTATTTTCGTTGAAGGGGTATGAAAGTGCTACTTGAGAATAAGGATATCAAGAGGTGCCTCGTTATGGGAAATTGTGAATCAAAGTCAAATAAATGTCAAAATATAAAATAGGGATTGGACATACATGATCTTTACATTTATTAGTTAACTCATAGAGGACAAGACTTATGTCCATCATTTACGTCATCATGAGTAAATAACATGGCAGGAGGGGTTATAAACACAACATAATATAATTAATTCAATATCAAAATAAATCAGAACAATTTTCATTGAAAGGGTATGAAATTTATACTTGAGAGTAAGGATATCAAGAGGTGCCTCATTATGGGAAATTTTGTATCAAAGTCCAATAAATGTATAAATATCAAACATGGACTGGACATACATGATCTTCACATTTATGAATTACATCAATAGTTATCGTGGGTCTCCAAAGTCAAGTATTCATCGTACTAAACATTCGATATGTTAGGAAAACCAAATTGACTTGTCTCTATACACTCCTATTATATATTTTCTTATTATTCTTACCCTAGTCCAAATCACCTAGTGAGAGTTTTGAGTTTTCAATCATATTAAGTGGACATGTGATCCATATTTAGTCACTTAAGTAAAAATGTGTCTAGGTTATGGAGGAAGAGTCATCCAAAAAGCATAAGAGGCCAGAGGAGGCCTCCGTTGAGGGAGGTTCCAATCCCAAGCTCGTCCCCTTTGACATCTCAAACCCGAATGATGACCCCAAAGGTGAACCCATGTCAGAGTATGATACCAAGCCCACAATAGACCCTAGCCATGTTTTTGGCTCAGGATCGACAGTTGAGCAAGTGGTAGTTCATACCCCCGATGCACACTAGCTGGAGAAATAGAAGAAGCACACCGAAGCCATTAGTGCCCTAGCCCTTAAGGACATCGCCAGAGATGAGAATGCCCTTGTCTTGGAGCCACCATCCTTGAATTCATCAAGCTAAACATAGAGAATATGGGGTGTGTACAAGACAAAAGTTGTTGATAAAGTGGATGCATAGCTCGTAGCTGTGAAGAATGGCATTTGTACACTGGAGGTGCAAGCCAATAAGAAAGTTATCTTTTCTTCTCACCTTCTAGAAGGAGCTACAAAGTTGTGGTGGAAAAAATATATCACAGGCTGAGATTTGACTATAGAAACTATATCCTAGGTAGACTTTCACACCATCTTCACTATAAGGTTCATTCCCAACTCTGCTAAGAAGGAGAAGGAAAAGTTTTTCATGCTCCTTTATCAGGGAAACATGACCATCGCAGACTACGCTGTGAAGTTTTGTCTCCTAGAGCACTTTGCTTACATTTATACTGAGGAGAGTCAAGTGGAACATTTCATTGAACATCTGCACCCCCATGTGATGGAAAGTAAACCCCCAAACTTCACCGAAGCCATCAACTTCTCCCTAGAAATGGAAAGGACAGTCATACCTGCACAGAACCTGACTAAGAGATATCTCAACTTCACTGAAGGGACTTCTAGGCCAAGATATGGTAACAAGAAGGCCCAGACTCATCACCATGGCAAGGTAGATATGGAGGAAAGGGAAAACCCCGTAATGAGGATTGTCAGAATGGGGTGCTCCCAAGGTGTTGAACTGTGGGAGGACACACCCTGGAAACTGCCATTTTGAGAAGAGTGTGTGCTTTCATTGTCAACAAGAGGGACACTTTCAAGCCAAATGTCCTCTCCATGACCCTCGAGGTCTCGGCCCCATGGCATCCCAACCAGTGGCTACATCACCTCAGGAGGTAGACCCACCTATGGGAGAGTATTGACACGCCTGAGTTTTTCCATTGATAATGAAGAAGCTCAGGCTAATGCCAACCGGCCATCTCATGGAAGGTAACCACCCCTAAAACTACATTTTCTATAGTTTACCATGAAGTGCACAATTTGACTGTCATAAATATAATGTAGGATTGGTTGATATAATGGGCCATCATGTTAAATGTGACGTCTGTCTCAAAAAACGAGATCAACGAATGCGGAAGAGATTAACTAGCAACGGAATTATTGAAAATCACTAAAAATTAAAACTTTTTGTAAAGATATCTACAAACGGTAAAACTCTTTCATAAGGAAACATGATAAGTTATTTACAAACTGATCCATCATTACATCTCTGTAAAATCATATCTCGAGGGTTACAAGCATTAACTGCCATGCTAACTATACAAGGCGAGATACAAAAATCTCGAGGCATTACGCCAAAATCTCAGATCTACATTAAACATCTACTGACTCCTAGGACCTGAGAGTACAAAGACGACACATAGGACATTCTATCTATAAGCCTTGACAGACATTGTCTCCACCCGAGGATCACTACTGTCCCTGATATTGCTACTGCTACTGTTGTTGCTCACCCACTGATGGGTTTCTTCACCCTCGACGTCTACCTAAAAAAAGTCGAATCCCACAGGGGTGAGACAATTGAATAATTGTCCCAGCGAGAGTTATAACTCTCCTCCAGAAGCATTGTTATTGCAATAATGGAATAACATTAAGCAGTATAACTATAATTATTCGACAACAGGTAAAATATTGCATAAGCTAAGTAGAACAATATTTCATAAGCAATTATTTCAATTATAACTTGATTGGATGACAAGACATATATCAATAAGGAATATGAAGAACATGTATACTAGTTATTTAACTAGAACAATATAAACAATGTATCATCAATCATTGTTTCTCGTAGTTCAACCTAAGCAATGATGCTATTCAACTGATTACATTTTTCAAACATATTTATGCCCTGAGGAGATGAGTTACACCTCTCATACTCCAACTGACCATTACGAAATCGCAATCGGTACCATATATAGGTCATCAAAAGAACCGGATTCTTATGACCTCATCTTCCTTAGTCAGTATGAGGAACAACATGCAGGACATCTTGTGTCTCTGCCATAATAGCTTTCTAGGGTATTCTGGCAACTTTGCTATTAGAGTTACAGTGGCATGCTGTACTCTCTTCGCCATCGAGGGATTTCTTGTTTTTCTCTCATCGATGCGACATTAACAACATCATCTGGAGATTAGTAATACATCATCCTGACATAAACATATAATGAAGGATTGAGAGATTAAATGTACATCTCACATCAATTCCTACATTAGGACGTAAGGATATTCACGTCCATAACCCCCACATACTCAAAAGTATGCTCTCCAGGAGTTCCCTTAGGAAAACCCGTTTCACCATCATTTAACTTCTGACAATGATGGATCTATGGTCAGGGCTCTACATGATATCATTATACTTGATTATTTAAGTACATTATAGCATTCTTTTAGCATCAGGCATGTTTTCAAAACATAAACCAATAAGACAATTTGCTATAAAGAAAGAGTACTAATTGTATCAAGTTCATTTCACATCTAGTTATTATTGGGATATCAATCCCTAACCATTTCATCATTATGATTCAAGAACATGGGTGTTCAAACCCTTAGTTAAGCAAAACACTTGTTACTAAGAAACATATTGCTATCAAGTCATTTAACAGTATGAACATGATTGTAGCAATGCAGATATTTCTCATGGCTCATACAGCCTATCAATCTCATATGTTACCTCTTACTAGGCAACATAGCATGTTACTACTTTCAAAGCTTATAAAGTGCTTTCAATGAATATGGCATCATAACCCTTACCTGGTTATGTTCACTTCTTTATAAAAACCTGCATGACTAACACAATTGATAACATGCACATTATGTCTATATCAGCACAGTACAAATTATTTCATAATTCAATCATAGAGTTTCATGCTTAAAAGCATAACCCATAATTAGGGTTTACAGTTCACATCATCACATTTCCCTAGATTAGGGTTTACTATTTACATTACATCACATTACCCTAGATTAGGGTTTACTATTCTCATTACATCACATTACCCTAGATTAGGGTTTACTATTCACATTCATTAGGATTACTTCCACTGATGTTCTCAAATTAGGGTTAAGATTCGTTAGCCATCATAATTAGGGTTTCCATGATTTCACTATGAAGGATCATACCTTGATTAGACATATGTATACATATTGGAGGTTTATTACTTTATTCTCATTCATATAGGGAATCTTCTCTCTCCTCTTTCTATCAGATGATGTTTACATCATCCTTGATTAGTCTAAGTCAATTCAACACTAACATCATGGGTTATGTCATTACTATTGTGGTTATTAAGGCTCACTTGATCAAAGGGTATTGGTTACTCTATCCCATCAAGGTGCCTTTGTAATGATCACCACTGATCAAGACATACATTAATCAACTAATTACTTGATCCCTTAATCACTTTAGGTATTTATAAGGTTTAGGTTAATTAACCACTAAACCATCTTGATCACTAAGGCATCAAACGATCTTGACCTTTTTAGACCTCAAACGATCTTGCACACTAAACCCCCAAACGGTCTTGGACAGACCTTGAAACCGTTTGGTGTTGAAGACCGTTTGGTTTGTTGACTTTTGAAACCGTTTGGTAAAGTGCACACTCAAGACCGTTTGCCAAAGATGGGGTGAAGACCGTTTGGTCATGAAGACCATTTGGCCAAGTTTGACTTTGAAACCGCATGGACATAACCGATCTTGAAACCACATGAGATCAAACGGTTTGGGATCATTTGGTCCCAAACGGTCTTGAGAACGTTTGGTCCAAACCACCTCAAAATCGCATGGACCAAAAAGTGTCTCAACCACTTCAATTGAGTTAGGGTTTCTAATGTTGAACCCCTCAATCGATCATGCACTTGTTAGCCACTCATCAATTGAGTCAATTAGGTCAACCCTCAACAGATTTGACACTCAATTGACCCTCAATTGGTCATCAATTAGGGCTTGGATCAATTGAATTAGGGTTTGGAATCGATTACTCTTCAACATTCATCAATGTGAGTCTAATTGATTTAAAACGATTGAACCATCATTCAATTTGATCATGACCTGACCCCAAATGGTCTTGGGATCGTTTGGATGACCTCCAAATGGTCTTGAGACCATTTTCTCAAGTCAACATAAAAAACAAACTCACCCAATTAAGGCTTAGCTCATTGGATTGATCACTAGGTCAACAATCAATTGCACTTCAACTTGTTACTTTTAGATCTTCAACCACTTAACCATAGTCAACCCTAGACCTCCAAACGGTCTTAGGTGACCCCCAAACGGTCTTGGGATCATTTGGACATCCTCCAAACGGTCTTGAGACCGTTTTCCCATTATTCCATCATAAACCAAGTCATTCAATTAGGGTTTGAACCCTAGGTTTGGTCACCAAATCAGCACTCAATTGTTCATCAACTTAATATCATTAGACCCTCAATTGGTCAACCCTACTTAACCCTAGACCTCCAAATAGTCTTGGGTGATCACCAAATGGTCTTGAGACCGTTTAGGAGATCCCCAAATGGTTTTGAAACCGTTTGGGCCACTCAACCCAAACTTCAACTTAATTCAATTATTGAAATTAGAAATTAACCCGATTAGGGTTTAGATGGTTAATGGGCCTTCAATTGGTGATTCTCTTGGAATTAATTGATGATTTTTGGTAAGTGATTAGTCTACATTATTCACAACAGAAATCCAAAGGGTCAATGCCTGGTCAACGCTCCCAAACGGTCTTGGACTGTTTGCTTCCATGCGTTCTTGGTTGAAACTGTTTGCATTCAAACGGTTTGAAACCGTTTGCTCCCAAACGGTTTAGGAAACCGTTTGAGCAAGGGTTGAAGAATGTTTGCTAAAGTAACTTTTTGGATAAACATAGGAGTTAACGTCCTCATGTTCTACCTCAAGAATAGGGGCTGTTCTTCATGAAAATACTAACAAGAAGACACAAAGGTGTCTAAAGAAGAAGTATAAGCAACGATTCTAAGAAAGAAGGATGCAAAAGTAAAGATTAAGGGTTAGAATTATAAAACCCACCTTTAGATCTGATCTAGAGCTCCAAGCTTCATATCTTTAATGGAGGATGAAGCTCCAGTGGTTGCCCAAGGTCCGTTCTTCAAGTTTTGGATGAAGAAGATGGCTAGAAAGAAGAATTGTGTGAAAAACACCAATAAACCAACCTTGTTTTAGGGTTCCCACCATGAATTCGAGATAGGTGATGGTCCATACTTACCAAACCATCTTGGTCGTCTTTCTTCTTCTCCAGAGCTATCCTTTGGTCGGCCAAGGCAAGAAGATGAGAAAAGGACTAAGGGAAATGATCCCTTGCTTTGTTGATAAGGATCCTTATATATTTTTGGATATTTTCAAGGCAAAGAAAAAGATTGTTATTTCTTTTATTTCTTAAACATATCCACCAAGGCTTGCGCCATCCTTGGCCACGTATCTTACTCCTAATAACATACAAAACTCCTCCATTATCCAAGGTTAAAAGGAAAAGAAACCAATTACCTTACTAAGTTATATATATATTAAAGGGCCATTTGCTTAAGTTTTGATTATTTTAATATCAAGATTATCTTTCCTTCCTGATCATTCAAATGAGGCACCCTCATCATTTTATTTGCTCTACTTGATGCCAAGAAACATGAGAGATACTCTAGAGGATATATTTTACATGTTGGACGCTAGGTTTTGGGTAAATTGCACTTTACACCAAAACTAGGTTTTAAAGCACAAGGATTGCTCAACAAGCTATATCTTGGTGCCCAAGCTTGTGGAATTCATATCACCATATCATATCCATTCTTATGATGTCTCAGCATGAGATGAACATTTTAACATGTTCAATTTGCAAGTTAACCCCTCTACTTAGGTAATTTGCACATTAGTCCATTTTTAACAAAACAATGTTTCAACATTATACAAAAAGGACTAAAATTGAAATATAGGTTCCTTAAAAGCCTAAATTACATTTCAAAAGATAAAAACAAGCATCTAATCACTTAATTAAGCAAAACACCTAGGGTTAGTACATAACCCTGGTCAGGGATGTTACAATTTATCCACCCCTTACAAGGATTTCATCCCCGAAATCAACAAAACATGTTAAGAGAAAAGAGCAGGGTATATCCTTCTCATCTCTTCCTATAGTTCCCACGTGGCTTATTCAAAACCACGGTGATTCCAGAGGACTTTCACAAGACTTATATCTTTCTTTTTTATCTTTTTAATTCTCTTGTCAAGGATTGACACATGTCCTTCCTCATAAGATACATCATCATTCAATTCTACTTCCATAGGTTGCAAAACTGATTCTGTATCACGGTGACATTTCCTAAGCATGGAAATGTGGAACATAGGGTGTAACCTTTGTAGCTCTGGTGGTAACTCTAGCTTATAAGCTATTTATTCCATTTGTTCAATGATTCGATAAGGCCCCATAAACCTAGGAGCTAACTTTCCTTTCCTTCCAAATCTAAGAACTCCTTTCCAAGATGAGACCTTGAGGTACACTCTATCTCCAACCTGGAACTTTAAAGGTCTACGACGCTTATCAACATAAGATTTCTGCCTATCCTGTGCAGTCTTTAACTATTGTTGTATGATCTTAATCTTCTCGGTAGTCTGCTACAGAAGATCAGGACCTAAAAGTTGATATTCACTGGTTTCATACCAACATAGGGGTAATCTACAACGTATACCATACAAAGCTTCATAAGGTGCCATGTCAATGCTATGTTGATAGCTATTGTTGTAGGCAAACTCAATCAAGCTTAGGTGCAGATCCCAACTTCCTTTAAACTGAAGAACACATGCTATGAGCAAGTCCTCCAAGGTTTGTATAGTCCTTTCTGACTATCCATCAGTCTGTGGATGAAAGGTTGTACTAAACCTTAACTGTGTGCCTAAGGCTTTATGAAGTCGCTCCCAAAAACGACTCGTAAACTGGGGACATGTATCATAAACAATGGTAACTGGGACTCCATGCAGCCACACTATCTCATCAACATATAACTGTGCTAACTTCTCAGCAGAATAGGTTGTTTTGACAGGTAAGAAATGTGTTGTCTTTGTCAACCTATCAACTATTACCCAGATGGAATCATGTCCTTTGGCTGTCCTGGGTAGACCAACCACAAAGTCCATGGTTACATGATCCCACTTCCACTGTGGTATGGGTAATGGTTGCATTGTCCCTGTAGGCTTCTGGTGTTCAGCCTTAACTTGCTGACACACCGGACACCGCATAACAAACTCAGCAACGTCCTTCTTCATTCCAGGACACCATTACATATCTTTTAAGTTTTGATACATCTTGGTTGTTACGCCCCGATCTCACAATTTCCACTAATCATGAGATTAGAGCATAAATTAGGATTTATATGTAATACAAAGAACACCCTTAACTTTTTTTTCTTTTCTGTTAAAACTCTCATTTCTTCGCATTGAACCACATAAATCATCTTAACAAGGGAATCTGAACATTTCTTTTACTAATCAGACTTTAATAGTAAAGATACATGTATAAACATTCATGATGTCTCTCACACCTTATGCACATAAGACCTACTAATTAGCATACAATTTCAAAAGAGGAATAATATTACACATCGTAATTACAACTCTCTCTCTTATCTCTTACTGAGGACCTAGAGTGACAAGGACCGACTGACTCAACTAATTTTGTACTTAACTCTTGTGGCAGATCTACACTGATGCTCTAACCATCTTCAAGTCCACGCGGTTAACCCTAAAATGTTTGAGTAGAGGGGTGAGCCTACTCGCTCAGTGAATGAGTACTTCAAAGAAATAGTCTAAGGCACTAATGTGATTACAAATATAACTTTGAGTAAACGATATGAAATTTAATAACAATAAATACTACACTGAGCAGTTTTAAAATAATATAATTGAAATAACAAAGAATGTAAATATTGCATCCAAAGAATAACTACTAGAAGACTATGCTGTAGTCTTCCTTAACTCTTTCATTTATAAGGAACTCTATGAACCTATATGATCATATTTTATCTAATGCCCTGATCTTATGCAGTGTACTCTGCATATGAGACTCGCAGTGCACTACGACCACACCGTACAAGACTTAGCGACACCCCGGGAAATGCTAAGTCTGACTGCTCATCCTGGTCTACTACAGGACCTCACTACACTCTCAAAAGAGTGTAAACTGGACCCCTCCTAACCTGAGCACACAGGCGGAGTGTCGAGTCGTACCCGTCTAGACTGTCCTCCAGGTAGGTCACACGACTACTCGACCATCTGGACTGTCCTCCAGTAGGTTACTCTCTCTCCAACCATCTGGACTGTCCTCCAGTAGGTTGCCGACCGTCTGGACTGTCCTCCAGTTAGGTCGTTTCATCCCCTTAAGATCGTAGACCGCACAAAGGGGATCCTACGATGTTCAGGGCACCTAAGTCTAACATTTAAATTATAGATACATTTAAAACAGAAATCATAACTCATTTTACATTTCTCACAAGGCTCACACGGCCTACCATATCATATCATATAAAACATCATAGCTCATGTATTCAAACATATATCATGTCTGCCCAACAAGTATTCTCATTCTAACATTTCATACATATATGCATGATCTCAGTAACATCCCTTTCTAGGGCATGTCATATCTCATCACCTGCACTTCATGAGATATGTATTGTGAAAATAAGAAACCCTATAGTATATATATACCAACTCAAAGAGAACAAGCATGTAAAGTTAAATGCACAAGAAACATACAATTCAACAGTTAAGCATCACCACATCTCATATGGAAACCTTTCATATCACCATAACTTGATTCATTGAACACCCTATCCTTAGGGTTTCCTTTCCTTATTCACTTATCACATGGCAACACCCTACTCTTAGGGTTTCATTTGCCTCATTCACTTATCACATGGCTCTCATAAGGATTTCACATGATATAAACATTCATAAATTAAAGTCTGCTTTCAACAATCATATACAATCAATATATGTATGAAACCATGGAAATTGAACTAAATTTAGGTTTCCATGCTATTCACTGAGATATCATGCACCAAGAATAAAATTCAAATAAGGCAACCCATGAGGTACATCCTAACCACTTATAAGATTACTAGTCCTCTTCATTTAACTTTGACCTTTAAGTATTCATTTAGGGTTTGCTTCAACACGGTTGTGGTATCACCCCATGGCCGTGGCACAGTTACCTCACCACGGTCGTGGCTCTTCCCCACGGTCGTGGTGTATAGAGATCATAGTTTCAAAAGCATTCAGTACGGTCGTGCTACCTAGCACGCCCGTGGCACAGACCCTTCACCACGGTCGTGGTCACCCACCACGGTCGTGCCACAGCTCGATTGAGCTTCAACTTAGCGAAATCAAAAGTCATAGACTTAATGGTGAATGCAAATGGGCTTGGATATTGAAATATGTTAGACATGCACTTTATTAGGAGCATTAAGATCTAGACTTAGTTCAAGACTAAATGTTTCTTCAATAAGGTTGAAACTCTAGTGATATCTCAATTAGGTTAAACCCTAATTACATCATATGGTATAAATCTGAAAAGCATTCTTACTAGGATGTGTTGTATACGTTTCTGATGTGAATCTACCATCAAAGAGTCATTCAAACATAGAAGGAATCCATATCATATCAATTTGCAACAACTTAAATCAAACGGACATTTCAGGGTTTAGAATCACATACTAAGCATTTAGGGATTTGGATGCTATAATCAAATTTCGTACATTATACTGTTTAAAGGAAGTACCCACTCACCCCAAGGTGTGAAAACACCTCAAAACTGCAGCTCATCCCTGAGAATTTCGAACTCATATCAAATCCCTAGCAAATTTCCCAATTCTTCTTCCATTCAACTCGGAAACCTTGAAAATGAGGGATTATGAAGAAAGAGTGAGAAAAGAGGAAGTTTTGATACCATTTTGGATCAAATCAGAGCATGGATGGAATCTTGACATGTGAGAGAAGATTCACCATGAAAGGCTATGCAAAGAAGCTAAACTTACTTGATTTCACCATTCCTCGGACCGCAAAACCCTAATTCAGCAATTCCACCACTTTCTCCTCTCAAGCCCTAACTCTCCCTCTCTCTCTAAGAGCTCGTTTCTCTGGAATGAATTACGAATTATGAGAGCTGCTAGTGTGTGTGTTCGACCATATAGAGCAATTGAGCTGCTTGGGTCAATTGCACATTGACCCCTCACTCAACTTTCTCTTATTTTAGCTGAATTTTCTGTTATAAAAAGTTACTGTAATTCGTTTATTTCAGAGATCAAACCTTCACCAAAAATTATGAGAATTTAGGACATTGTTTATAATTGAGTTATAAAGATTTAATTAAAATTTGAGATCATTTGGAGTTACAAATAAATAATAAAAAATTGAACAGTGCACTGCTATCTAGAAATCTGCAGAAATGTCAGTTGAAGCAAAAATGCCTCAGAACGGCGGTGCTAGCTGCCACGGCCGTGCAAGATGGACCCAGAACGGCCGTGCTGCCTACCACGGCCGTGGTGTATTGTTTTCAGCAGATTTGAGTATAAAAATTGGTTAATAGTTCAATTCTTTCAAAACGACCGTGTGGCCTTGCATGCACGTGCCACCAATGACCTAGCACGGCCGTGCTACCCATCATGGTCGTGCTATCCAAGCATCCAACTACCATTTCTATTTTTCTATGCCTAACTCTATCATTCCTTCCCAAATGAGCTTATTTGGTGGAAACCCTAATTTCAACTGACTAGAGTTTATATATCTCAAACCCTAATTATAAAAAGAGATAGCATGCTTGGGGTTCTCAGTAGGTTTAACATATTATAATTGAGATATCATCATTAATTAGATTTAAGCAATGATCAATCCAATCAAATATGTAATCATCCAGGTAAATCCTAGTTTACCAATTAAGCTCAGATGCGGTCATAACAATTCTTCCCCCCTTAAAATGTTTCGTCCCCAAAACATAAACATGCAAGAAAGGTACTTTCAAGGTTTGTTTCAAGCTTGTGAAATCTTACATATCATTATATTCTTGTATTTCATACTTGAATGCAGTTTTCAACATTAAGTCCTTTATTCCTTTACAAATTCACAACATGTTTGAAATAGTTCTCAATGATAACAAATAAATTCCCTATGCCACAATCAATCATAGGATAGAGAGAGAAACGACTATTTCAATATTTTCATACACTTGAGGTGTTACCTTAACATTGATAATATGATCCAAGTATCTCAATTCATACAGCTCAATATGCACTATTGTTCTACATTACCTCTAAGCCACAAAAGAGAGTTCACCATGTTGTTTTGAATTTTACCATTGTGCTACTCAAATTGAAAAGTAGTCTTGAGTTGGAAGACTAAATTCAACAACAATAGTACAATACTACTGACGGCATCTCCATTGGATCATGGAAGCATTACTATCGCATTCCATACTATCCTCAGTATGAACCCACACATAAGTCAAGTTGTAACCATCAGGTTATATCATACTAGGGTTTCAACAACAGTAACAAAGTAATCCACGATTGTATTAGTCATTCAAGCTTTGTTCATACCCAGTTACCATCACTTAGTTAGATTAAAGCTAGGTATAACAAGATATACCTCATTAGGGTTACTTATCAACACAATTTGATTAACATCCCTTCTATTAATATGAGTGCGTAGGTATAACTACCTTATTCAGGATATCCCTCCATGTCTTCCGTCATCATCCAAACTATAGCACCATATCACAAATACACAATACTAGGATGCATATCTGGTATGAATTACTACAACTATCATACACCTTTAATTAACATATAGCTTGCACAAATACACTGAAATCATACATAGAACCAACTTACATACCTTAGTATGCCTTCAACAAAGCATACTTCTAAAAACGAGTTCACATATTACACAAAGCTAGTGTTTTCCTTTATCTATCTCCTCATTCTTTACTACTTATGTTTTGCTACCTCTCCTTCTCATTTTGATCATATACAATAAACATCCCTAACATCAAAACATTCAAGGTAAGAATAGATTATTCATCATTCTTGCTATCACACAAGAATTTATTTCTTATCGCACTTCATCGTAATGTATGTCACTATTACATTCACTAGATGACCCTACCAAGGTAGTTATGCATCATATATGATTCATTTTCTTATCATTTCATTCCCACCTTGCTATTGTTAAGGAATATATGAGAGAGAAGATGATTTTGAGACTTAGAATTCTTGTATTCAAACATTCCTTTAATACCTTAAATATTCTTCATTTTTAAATCAAAGGGATCATGCATGGGTCAAACACAGTTTCTCTTTCAATCAAGTTTTCCCTTCTGAATATAGTCTACCCTTGTATGACTTATTCATTCGTTAAACTACACCTATGTTCTTCACTTAGGAACTAGTTTGTTGTTCTAGTCTTATGAATTATATGATCATATGATTCTCTTCACTTTTACTCTTTTGAAGACTCTTCACTTCTATGGACCTATTGAATACTCAACTCTATTCTTCTACTTAGCCTTTGCTTTAGAGTTCATAAAAGCATTATACTCAATTATATGATCCATTCTTCATGATCGATTCTTGCTATCTAGAACCATACATACATTTCACATATCTTTTCTATATTTCATATGTATAGCTCATATAATATTAATCAATAAACTGATTATGAACCTTATATCATGTTCCTTTATTCCCAATTAAGGGTTTCTCATATGAGGCCCCAAAATTGAACCTCAGATACTAGTTTCAACTGAGTCTTAGTTGTTTTGATCTTGCCCATCTGTTTCAACATCTTACTGTATGTACATTCTCACTCTAATGTGGGTCTAATTATCCAGAGTCTATTCTTATTATACTATTAATAGAAGTCATTAGATCCCAGTAACGCATCCTGCCAGCCGTACCAGGCCAAACCTGAAGTCCTGAAGCCAAGAACTACTGAGGATCACTCAACTTCTATTCATCTCAAAAGTGTGGAAGAAAACTTATCCACTAAGGAAAGATCATTCAAAGATGATTTCTAATCTACATGTTACAAAGAATGAAATCAATAAATGCTACAACTGCATAGTGTGCAACAAATCTTAAAGACCCATATATATTTCAAAGTACTGAATATTTCAATTCAAACATATAAGAGCATTTCTAGTCATTTCCAACATTAAAAACATTATGAAATGTAAGTTCTATCTCCTTTTATTTTTATGCTCCTAATTCTTGTAACTTTTCTCGTTTTCTAACCCTAACATTTCTAGGGTTCCTCTCTAGCCCATTATTCCACTGTATACTTGGCCAGGGTATACGTGAAAGAATAGACAGAGTAGCTTGCACTGGTTGATCTAAGTACTCAGATATCGGGCCAGGATATCCAAATACTCAAATCCCCAAAGCTAACATCAAAACATCTCCTATCTGCCACACTTAGGACTCTAACTTACTAACTTAATGGTCCTTGACAACTCACCCTAAGCTCTGATACCAAGCTGTTACACCCCGATCTCACAATTTCCACTAATCATGAGATTAGAGCATAAATTAGGATTTATATGTAATACAAAGAACACCCTTAACTTTTTTTTTCTTTTCTGTTAAAACTCTCGTTTCTTCTCATTGAACCACATAAATCATCTTAACAAGGGAATCTGAACATTTCTTTTACTAATCACACTTTAATAGTAAAGATACATGTATAAACATTCATGATGTCTCTCACACCTTATGCACATAAGACCTACTAATTAGCATACAATTTCAAAAGAGGAATAATATTACACATCGTAATTACAACTCTCTCTCTTATCTCTTACTGAGGACCTAGAGTGACAAGGACCGACTGACTCAACTAATCTTGTACTTAACTCTTGTGGCAGATCTACACTGTTGCTCTGACCATCTTCAAGTCCACGCGGTTAACCCTAAAATGTTTGAGTAGAGGGGTGAGCCTACTCGCTCAGTGAATGAGTACTTCAAAGAAACAGTCTAAGGCACTAATGTGATTACAGATATAACTTTGAGTAAACGATATGAAATTTAACAACAATAAATACTACACTGAGCAATTTTAAAATAATATAATTGAAATAACAAAGAATGTAAATATTGCATCCAAAGAATAACTAATAGAAGACTATTCTCTAGTCTTCCTTAACTCTTTCATTTATAAAGAACTCTGTGAACCTATATGATCATATTTTATCTTATGCCCTGATCTTATGCAGTGTACTCTGCATATGAGACTCGCAGTGCACTACGACCACACCGTACAAGACTTAGCGACACCCCGGGAAATGCTAAGTCTGACTGCTCGTCCTGGTCTACTACAGGACCTCACTGCACTCTCAAAAGAGTGTAAACTAGACCCCTCCTAACCTGAGCACACAGACGGAGTGTCGAGTCATGCCCGTCTGGACTGTCCTCCAGGTAGGTCACACGACTACTTGACCATCTGGACTGTCCTCCAGTAGGTCACTCTCTCTCCAACCATCTGGACTGTCCTCGAGTAGGTTGCCGACCGTATGGACTATCCTCGAGTTAGGTCGTTTCATCCCCTTAAGATTGTAGACCGCACAAAGGGGATCCTTCGGTGTTCAGGGCACCTAAGTCTAACATTAACATTATAGATACATTTAAAACAGAAATCATAACTCATTTTACATTTCTCACAAGGCTCACACGGCCTGCCATATCATATCATATAAAACATCATAGCTCATGTATTCAAACATATATCATGTCTGCCCAACAAGTATTCTCATTCTAACATTTCATACATATATGCATGATCTCAGTAACATCCCTTTCTAGGGCATGTCATATCTCATCACCTGCAATTCACGAGATATGTATTGTGAAAATAAGAAACCCTGTAGTATATATATACCAACTCAAAGAGAACAAGCATGTAAAGTTAAATGCACAAGAAACATACAATTCAACAGTTAAGCATCACCACATCTCATATGGAAACCTTTCATATCACCATAACTTGATTCATTGAACACCCTATCCTTAGGGTTTCCTTTCCTTATTCACTTATCACATGGAAACACCCTGCTCTTAGGGTTTCATTTGCCTCATTCACTTATCACATGGCTCTCATAAGGATTTCACACGATATAAACATTCACAAATTAAAGACTGCTTTCAACAATCATATACAATCAATATATGTATGAAACCATGGAAATTGAACTAAATTTAGGTTTCCATGCTATTCACTGAGATATCATGCACCAAGAATAAAATTCAAATAAGGTAACCCATGAGGTACATCCTAACCACTTATAAGATTACTAGTCCTCTTCATTTAACTTTGACCTTTAAGTATTCATTTAGGGTTTGCTTCAACACGGTCGTGGTATCACCCCACGGCCGTGGCACAGTTACCTCACCACGGTCGTGGCTCTTCCCCACGGTCGTGGTGTATAGAGATCATAGTTTCAAAAGCATTCAGTACGGCCGTGCTACCTAGTACGCCCGTGGCACAGACCCTTCACCACGGTCGTGGTCACCCACCACGGTCGTGCCACAGCTCGATTGAGCTTCAACTTAGCGAAATCAAAAGTCATAGACTTAATGGTGAATCCAAATGGGCTTGGATATTGAAATATGTTAGACATGTGCTTTATTAGGAGCATTAAGATCTGGACTTAGTTCAAGACTAAATGTCTCTTCAATAAGGTTGAAACTCTAGTGATATCTCAATTTGGTTAAACCCTAATTACATCATATGGTATAAATATGAAAATCATTCTTACTAGGATGTGTTGTATATGTTTCTGATGTGAATCTACCATCAAAGAGTCATTCAAATAGAGAAGGAATCCATATCATATCAATTTGCAACAACTTAAATCAAACGGACATTTCAGGGTTTAGAATCACATACTAAGCATTTAGGGATTTGGATGCTATAATCAAATTTCGTACATTATACTGTTTAAAGGAAGTACCCACTCACCCTAAGGTGTGAAAACACCTCAACACTGCAGCTCATCCCTGAGAATTTCGAACTCATATCAAATCCCTAGCAAATTTCCCAATTCTTCTTCCATTCAACTCGAAAACCTTGAAAATGAGGGATTATGAAGAAAGAGTGAGAAAAGAGGAAGTTTTGATACCATTTTGGATCAAATCAGAGCATGGATGGAATATTGACATGTGAGAGAAGATTCATCATGAAAGGCTATGCAAAGAAGCTAAACTTACTTGATATCACCATTCCTCGGACCGCAAAACCCTAATTCAGCAATTCCACCACTTTCTCCTCTCAAGCCCTAACTCTCCATCTCTCTCTAAGAGCTCATTTCTCTGGAATGAATTAAGAATTATGAGAGCTGCTAGTGTGTGTGTTCGACCATATAGAGCAATTGAGCTGCTTGGGTCAATTGCACATTGACCCCTCACTCAACTTTCTCTTATTTTAGCTGAATTTTCTGTTATAAAAAGTTACTGTAATTCGTTTATTTCAGAGATCAAACCTTCACAAAAAATTATTCGAATTTAGGAAGTTGTTTATAATTGAGTTATAAAGATTCAGTTAAAATTTGAGATCATTTGGAGTTATCAATAAATAATTAAAAATAGAACAGTGCACTGCTATCCAGAAATCTGCAGAAATGTCAGTTGAAGCAAAAATGCCTCAGAACGGCCGTGCTAGCTGCCACGTCCGTGCAAGATGGACCCAGAACGGCCGTGCTGCCTACCACGGCCGTGGTGTATTGTTTTCAGCAGATTTGAGTATAAAAATTGGTTAATAGTTCAATTCTTTTAAAATGACCGTGTGGCCTTGCATGCCCGTGCCACCAATGACCTAGAACGGCCGTGCTACCCATCATGGCCGTGCTATCCAAGCATCCAACTACCATTTCTATTTTTCTATGCCTAACTCTGTCATTCCTTCCCAAATGAGCTTATTTGGTGGAAACCCTAATTTCAACCGACTAGAGTTTATATATCTCAAACCCTAATTATACAAAGAGATAGCATGCTTGGGGTTCTCAGTAGGTTTAACATATTATAATTGAGATATCATCATTAATTAGATTTAAGAAATGATCAATCCAATCAAATATGTAATCATCCAGGTAAACCCTAGTTTACCAATTAAGCTCAGATGCGGTCATAACATTGGTGCTTCCTGGATGCATAACATACATTGAAGAATGAGCTTCTTCTAGGACTAACTTCCTCAAGTTATCCACATCAGGCACTATCATCCGACCATGATAACAGGCTACTTGATCATCTGAGTCATGGAAACCATCTCGTTTCTCACTATCATATTCTGATCTAATCCGTTGAACTGTAGCATCAACTTGCTGTGCTTCCTTAATCTGCTGTCTCAGAGTAGGTTTTATATGCATCTCAGCTAACAATCTGGCTAACAATGATACTTTTAGCTGTATATTGTATTGCCTTAAGGAGATAAGCATATCCCTCCTAGAGCACACCAAGGAATTTAGTTGTGGTCTATCCAAAGCTGGTGTTGTTGATTTCCTACTCAAAGCATCAGCAACCACATTGGCCTTCCCTGGATGATAATCAATCGTACAATCATAGTCTTTGATTAACTCCATCCAGCGGTGTTGCCTCATGTTAAGCTCGTGTTGAGAAAAGATATACTTAAGGTTCTTATGGTCTGTGAAAATCTGGAATGTCTCTCCATAAAGATAATGTCTCCAGATCTTCAAGGCATGAACTACAGCAGCTAGCTCTAGATCATGTATCAGATAATTCTCCTTGTGTTTCTTAAGCTGTCGGGAAGTAAAAGAAATCACTTGTTTATCCTGCATCAACACACATCCAAGTCCATTCTTAGAAGCATCATAGAAAACTATATATCCTTTCCCTTGCTCAGGTAACACAAGCACAGGTGCACTTGTCAATCTTTCCTTCAACAACTGAAACGATTGTTGACACTTATTACTCCAAACAAAAGGAACATCCTTCCTGGCCAACTTAGTTAAGGGTAAAGCTATAGAACTGAAGTTCTTAATGAACCTCTGGTAATAGCCTGCCAGCCCTAAGAAACTATGGATTTCTGTCGGTGTCTTCGGCTGCTCCCATAGCAGAACATATTCTACCTTTTTAGGGTCAACACGAATACCTGAGGCAGATATTATGTGTCTAAGGAAGGATACTTCTGGTAACCAGAACTCACACTTTCTAAACTTAGCATATAACTTATGTTCTCTTAGTAAAGTTAGAGTCTGACGAAGATGCTGCTCATGCTGCTGATCATCTCTACTATAGATCAGAATGTCATCTATGAAGACAACAACACACTGATTGAGAAAAGGTCGGAAGATTCTATTCATGAGTTCCATAAATGCAGCTGGTGCTTTAGTTAGTCCAAACGACATAACTGTGAACTCATAGTGACCATACCTTGTTCTAAAGGTAGACTTGGGTATGTCACTATCTTTAATACACATCTGATGATATCCCGGTCTCAAATCTATTTTTGAGAAGACGGTTGCACCACGCAACTGGTCAAAGAGATCATCAATCCTCGGTAAAGGATACTTATTCTTTATCGTTAATTTATTTAACTATCTATAGTCAATGCACAACCACATTGACCCGTCTTTCTTGTTAACAAAGAGGACCGGAGCACCCCAAGGCAAAGTACTCGGTCAGATGAAACCCTTCTCGAGCAACTCTTGCAGTTGTTTCTTGAGTTCTGCCATCTCAGTAGGTGCCATCCTATACGGTGTTTGTGCTATAGGTTGCGTATTCGGAATTAGATTAATTTCAAAATCAATCTCCCGGGGCGGTGGTACACCTGGAAGTTCTTCAAGAAATACATCTTCAAACTCCCTGACTACAAGAACTTCAGCAGGATTAGGACTCTTCATGGTAGTATCTACCACATGGGCCAAGAATGCATAACATCCTCGCCTCATCAGCTTCTCAGCAACCATAGATGACACAAGACAGGTTGGAAGAATCTTTCTATCTCCTTGAAAGATCCATGTATCACTATCATCAACAAACATAGCTAGCTTGGACTCACAATACAAGACAACCTTATACCTTTCTAAGGTATCCATCCCAAGGATTACATCAAATCCATGCATCTCAAGTGGTATAAGATCCACTTGAATGCGATGTTCAGAAAAGGAGAGGATGCAAGGAGAACATATCTCCTGCAACACAGCAGATCCCATCAACAGAGTTTCTAGCAACAAACTATATGTTCTATGACTTATAGTCAAGTTGCAGTCAAGAACCACTCTTTGAGTGATAAAGGAGTGTGTAGCACCCAGATCAATTAAAATGGATACATCGCAAGGTGTAAACACATCAGAATTAAACAACTTCATCTGACCTGTCACAACCCGAGGGTTGATCACTGCATCAGGTGGATTCATCGTGTAGAATCTCGCAGTTGCCTGTGGTTGGTTCGATGCTCGATGACTAGATGTCGATGATCCAGCTTGGTACACTTGTCCACGTCCTCTAACGTTACCTAGAAACTGTCATCTTTGATATCCTTGCTGACTCTGACTTAGAGGTTGAGTTACACTCACTTCTCTGGCTCTGCAATCCTTCATCAGATGTCCCATCTTTCCACATATGTAACAACTTCTGATTAGTTGTTGTGGTCTAGGTGGTCCTGTAACCGACATAGATGCTGAGCTACGAGCTCCTTCTAAAGGTAAGCTTCATCCTCTACCCCTATTTGACGTCCACTGCGTCTGGGTACTGAATCTAGGTGGTGGTGTAGGTATAGAAAACCTAGGCTTCTTGAAACCTTTAGATGAAGATCCTTGGAACTGGGGATACATATTCTTGTTCTTGGTTTGTCTCTTTTCTGCCACAGACCTCTGTACCCTTCTGACATATTCCATGAAGGCAGCAAACCTTTCCCTGTTCTCCAGAGCAGACACAGGAGTAGTCAACTCAGCGTTGAGTCCTTTCTCAAAACGCCTAATCCTTTCTTCATCTATGGTCGCCATATGCAGACAGAACCGCAATAGCTCTATGAACTTAGCCTCATACTCGCTAATGTTCATCGGTCCTTGTCTTAACCTCTCAAACTGAGAGATTTTCTTGTCCAGGAATGTCTTAGGGAAGTATCTATTAACAAATTCTCTTCGGAAAACTTCCCATGCAATCTCCACACCTGGCCTCTTATGTTCTTCCATGGTCCACCAATGACCAACACTCCCCTTAAGAAGATACACATCATGTCTAACCTTCTCAGCTTCTAGGATGTTCAGGATTCTAAAGGCCTTCTCTAGTTCAGTTAACGATAAGTCAGCATCTGCTGGGTCAGCTATTCCATCATACTCTATGGCTCCAACCCGGCAAAATCATTCAAACGTCTTTCTGACTCCTTGTCTTCAGGATGGGTAGGTGCCCTAGGTGTAGGTATAGGCATCATATCAGTCATATGTGTCATGGCAGTCATAAACTGCCCAAACATGGCTTGGACGGTTGGGTTCCCCATGTGAGTTGGATTGAACTGGGGTGGTTCAGGCACATGTTCTTCTCTTTCTGAGTTTCTTGCATCTCTTCTAGGTGCAGCGACACTACTCTCAGCAACGTGTTCCTCGTGTGGTCCAGATATCTTTAGTTTTATCTTCTCCTCCTAAATGAGCAGAAGACACTATCAGATATACTGGAAGACACTAGAACAGACTCAACAACCTAAGTCCTATGTCTCTGTAGACTCAGCGAACCTAGAGCTCTGATACCACTAATTTGTGATGTCTATCTCGGAAAACGAGATCAATGAATGCAGAAGTGATTAACTAGCAGCAAAATTATTGAAAATCACTAAAAATTAAAACTTTTTGTAAAGAGATCTGCAAATGGTAAAACTCTTTCATAAGTAAACATGATAAGTTATTTACAAACTGATCCATCATTACATCTCTATAAAGTCATATCTCGAGGGTTATAAGCATTAATTGCCCTGTTAACTGTACAAGGAGAGATACAAAAATCTTGAGGCATTACGCCAAAATCTCATATCTACATTAAACATCTACTGAATCCTAGGACCTGAGAGTACAGAGACGACACATAGGACATTCTATCTATAAGACTTGACAGACAATGTCTCCACCTGAGGATCACTTCTGTCCCTGATTTTGCTGCTGCTGCTATTGTTGCTCACCCACTGATGGGTTTCTTTGCCCTCGACGTCTACCTAAAAAAAAGTCAAATCCCACGGCGGTGAGACAATTGAATAATTGTCCCAGCGAGAGTTATAACTCTCCGCTAGAAGCATTGTTATTGCAATAATGGAATAACATTAAGCAGTAGAACTATAATTATTCGACAGCAGGTAAAATATTGCATAAGCTAAGTAGAACAGTATTTCATAAGCAATTATTTCAATTATAACTTGATTGGATGATAAGACATATATCAATAAGGAATATGAAGAACATGTATACTAGTTATTTAACTAGAACACTATAAACAATGTATCATCAATCATTGTTTCTCGTAGTTCAACCTAAGCAATTATGCTATTCGGCTGATTACATTTTTCAAACATATTTATGCCCTGAGGAGATGAGTTACACCTCTCATACTCCAACCGACCATTACAAAATCACAATTGGTACCATATATAGGTCATCATGAGAGTTGGATTCCTATGACCTCATCTTCCTCAGTCAGTATGAGGAACAACATGCATGACATCTTGTGTCTCTGCCATAATACCTTTCCAGGGTATTCTGGCAACTTCGCTATTAGAGTTACAGTGGCGTGTTGTACTCTCTTCGCCATCGAGGGATTTCTTGTTTATCTCTCATCGATGCGGCATTAACAACATCATCAGGAGATTAGTAATACATCATCCCGACATAAACATATAATGAAGGATTGAGAGATTAAATGTACATCTCACATCAATTCCTACATTAGGACGTAAGGATATTCATGTCAATAACCCCCACATACTCAAAAGTATCCTCTCTAGGAGTTCCCTTAGGAAAACCTATTTCACCATCATTTAACTTCTGACAATGATGGATCTATGGTCAGGGCTCTACATCATATCATTATACTTGATTATTTAAGTACATTATAGCATTCTTTTAGCATCGGGCATGTTTTCAAAACATAAACCAATAAGACAATTTGCTATAAAGAAAGAGTACTAATTGTATCAAGTTCATTTCACATCTAGTTATTATTGGGATATCAATCCCTAACCATTTCATCATTATGATTCAAGAACATGGGTGTTCAAACCCTTAGTTCAGCAAAACACTTGTTACTAAGCAACATATTGCTATCAAGTCATTTAACAGTATGAACATGATTGTAGCAATGCAGATATTTCTCATGGCTCATACAGCTTATCAATCTCATATATTACCTCTTACTAGGCAACATAGCATGTTATTACTTTCAAAGCTTATAAAGTGCTTTCAATGAATATGGCATCATAACCCTTACCTGGTTATGTTCACTTCTTTATTAAAACCTGCATGACTAACACAATTGATAACATGCACATTATGTCTATATCAGCACAGTACAAATTATTTCATAATTCAATCATAGAGTTTCATGCTTAAAAGCATAACCCAGAATTAGGGTTTACAGTTCACATCATCACATTTCCCTAGATTAGGGTTTACAATTCACATTACATCACATTACCCTAGATTAGGGTTTACTATTCTCATTACATCACATTACCCTAGATTAGGGTTTACTATTCACATTCATTAGGATTACTTCCACTGATGTTCTCAAATTATGGTTCAGATTCGTTAGCCATCATAATTAGGGTTTCCATGATTTCACTATGAAGGATCATACCTTGATTAGACATATGCATACATATTGGAGGTTTATTACTTGATTCTCATTCATATAGGGAATCTTCTCTCTCCTCTTTCTATCAGATGATGTTTACATCATACTTGATTAGTCTAAGTCAATTCAACACTAACATCATGGGTTATGTCATTACTATTGTGGTTATTAAGGCTCACTTGATCAAAGGGTATTGGTTACTCTATCCCATCAAGGTGCCTTTGTAATGATCACCACTGATCAAGACATACATTAATCAACTAATTACTTGGTCCCTTAATCACTTTAGGTATTTATAAGGTTTAGGTTAATTAACCACTAAACCATCTTGATCACTAAGGCATCAAACGATCTTGACCTTCTTAGACCTCAAACGGTATTGCACACTAAACCCCCAAACGCTCTTGGACAGACCTTGAAACCGTTTGGTGTTGAAGACCGTTTGGCCTTGTTGACTTTTGAAACCGTTTGGTAAAGTGCACACTCAAGACCGTTTGCCAAAGATGGGGTGAAGACCGTTTGGTCATGAAGACCGTTTGGCCAAATTTGACTTTGAAACCGCATGGACATAACCGATCTTGAAACCGCATGAGATCAAACGGTTTGGGATTGTTTGGTCCCAAACGGTCTTGAGACCGTTTGGTCCAAACCACCTCAAAACTGCATGGACCAAAAAGTGTCTCAACCACTTCAATTGAGTTAGGGTTTCTAATTTTGAACCCGTCAATCGATCATGCACTTGTTAGCCACTCATCAATTGAGTCAATTAGATCAACCCTCAATTGATTTGACACTCAATTGATCATCAATTAGGGCTTGGATCAATTGAATTAGGGTTTGGAATCGATTACTCTTCAACATTCATCAATGTGAGTCTAATTGATTTAAAATGATTGAACCATCATTCAATTTGATCATGACCTGATCCCAAATGGTCTTGGGATCGTTTGGATGTCCTCCAAATGGTCTTGAGACCGTTTTCTCAAGTCAACATCAAAAACTAACTCACCCAATTAAGGCTTAGCTCATTGGATTGATCACTAGGTCAACAATCAATTGCACTTCAACTTGTTACTTTTAGATCTTCAACCACTTAACCATAGTCAACCCTAGACCTCCAAACGGTCTTAGGTGACCCCCAAACGGTCTTGGGATCATTTGGACATCCTCCAAATGGTCTTGAGACCGTTTTCCCATTATTCCATCATAAACAAGTCATTCAATTAGGGTTTGAACCCTAGGTTTGGTCACCAAATCAGCACTCAATTGTTCATCAACTTAATATCATTGGACCCTCAATTGGTCAACCCTACTAACCCTAGACCTCCAAATGGTCTTGGGTGATCAAAAAATGGTCTTGAGACCGTTTGGGTGATCCCCAAATGGTTTTGAAACCGTTTGGGCCACTCAACCCAAACTTCAACTCAATTCAATTATTGAAATCAGCAATTAACCCGATTAGGGTTTAGATGGTTAATGGGCCTTCAATTGGTGATTCTCTTGGAATTAATTGATGATTTTTGGCAAGTTATTAGTCTACATTATTCAAAACAGACTTACAAATGGTCAACACCTGTTCAACGCCCCCAAATGGTCATGGACCGTTTGCTTCCATGCGTTCTTGGTTGAAACCGTTTTCTCCCAAACGGTTTAGGAAACCGTTTGAGCAAGGGTTGATGACCGTTTGCTAAAGTAACTTTTTTGATAAACATAGGAGTTAACGTCATCATCTTCTACCTCAAGAACAGGGTCTGTTCTTCATGAAAATACTAACAAGAACACACAAAGGTGTCTAAAGAAGAAGTATAAGCAACGATTCTAAGAAAGAAGGATGCAAAAGCAAAGCTTAAGGGTTAGAATTATAAAACCCACCTTTAGATCTGATATAGAACTCCAAGCTTCATATATGTAATGGTGGATGAAGCTCCAGTGGTTTCCCAATGTCCGTTCTTCAAGTTTTGGATGAAGAAGATGGCTAGAAAGAAGAATTGTGTGAAAAACACCAATAAACCAACCTTGTTTTAGGGTTCCCACCATGAATTCGAGATAGGTGATGGTCCATACTTACCAAACCTGCTTGGTCATCTTCCTTCTGCTCCAGAGCTATCCTTTGGTCGGCCAAGACAAGAAGATGAGAAAAGGACTACGGGAAATGATCCCTTGCTTTGTTGATAAGGATCCTTATATATTTTTGGATATTTTCAAGGCAAAGAAAAAGATTGTTATTTCTTTTATTTCTTAAACATATCCACCAAGGCTTGCACCATCCTTGGCCACGTCTCTTCCTCCTAATAACATACAAAACTCCTCCCTTATCCAAGGTTAAAATGAAAAGAAACCAATTACCTTACGAAGTTATATATATATTAAAGGGCCATTTGCTTAAGTTTTGATTATTTTAATATCAAAATTATCTTTCCTTCTTGATCATTCAAATGAGGCTCCCTCCTCATTTTATTTGCTCTACTTGATTCCAAAAAAAATCAGAGATACTCTAGAGGATATATTTTACATGTTGGACCCAAGGTTTTGGGTAAATTGCACTTTACACCAAAACTAGGTTTTAAAGCACAAGGATTGCTCTACAAGCTATATCTTGGTGTCCAAGGTTGTGGAATACATATCACCATATCATATCCATTCTTATGATGTCTCAGCATCAGAGGAACATTTTAACATGTGCAATTTGCAAGTTTACCCCTCTACTTAGGTAATTTGCACATTAGTCCATTTTTAACAAAACAATGTTTCAACATTATACAAAAAGGACTGAAATTGAAATATAGGTTCCTTAAAAGCCTAAATTACATTTCAAAAAATAAACACAAGCATCTAATCACTTAATTAAGCAAAACACCTAGGGTTAGTACATAACCCTGGTCAGGGATGTTACATTAAAGCTTTGTTTGACTCTGTTTCTACTAATACTTTCATTTTGAGGAATCTCATGACTATGCTTTGTTTGGACTTCAAGGACTTAGTATATGTCTTGGAAGTCACTACCCGTAGTGTCATATCTTTTCATACCTCTTTAAAACACTGATCATCCCTATTAAATATATGAACAATGAACTCCCTACCAACTTTATCTTGCTTGATATGAATGATTTTTATGTAATTATAGGAATGAATTGGCTTTGTAAATATAATGCAAAAATAAACTATAGGGAAAATAAAATAAGAATAGAGAGAGAAGGTCTTTCACCATTTACCATTAGAGGTAGAAAACATGCCTCTACTAGCTTGTATTTGTCAGTCATGAAAGCAGAATGGATGGTAGCTAAAGGATGTCTAGCATTCTAGCCATAGTGATTGAGCCGGAATATTAGGTGCAACCCTTAGAGGAAATAGAGGTAGTTATGGAGTATGCTTATGTGTTCCCAGACGATTTGTCAATCATACCTCCTGAGAGAAAAGTGGACCTCTCAATAGAGCTAGCTCCCGAGACAAACCCAATTGCTTGAGTTGAAGAAGCAACTGCAAGAACTAGTAGACAAGAGCTTCATCCAACCTAGCACATCCCCATGGGGAGCAATGGTCCTATTTGTGAAGAAGAAGGATAAATCACTTTACATGTGCATAGACTATAGAATGACAAACTAGGCTACCATATAGAATAAGTATCCTTTACTCCACATAGATGACCATTTTGACCAACTCAAAACTGCTCGAGTTATCTCTAAGATAGATCTTAAATCTGGTCACCACATATGAAAGAGAATAAGTTAATGTTATTGAGATATCATATACAAGCATAGGAACCCTCCTTATGTAGGATAGGAGGAGTCCCTCATTATAGAATTCACCAATATGGGATAAAAGACAAGAGAGTAGGGAAAGCATGCAAACTTAAGACTAAACCCTAATGGGTCAAGACACACTTGGGCCCATACTAAAATAACTTAATTAACTAAATTAACCAGACTCTCTAATATTTCCCCTCAAGCTAAAGCTTGGGAGAGTCCCTAGTTAGCTTGCAAACAGATAGAAAGATAGACTCAACATAATAAAAAAGGTAACCAAGTCCATACAAGAATTTCTTCTCCTCAATGTTACACTAAATCACTCAAGCACTGAAATACTTAAAAGTCCCCCTCAAATAGATAATCTTAAGAAGCAAATTTCTGGGTAGGCATAGAGGCTTCTTGATCATCATAATGGCATCTAGAGAAAAGGAAAGAAGAGGATAGGCACCAAGATATTCATCACAGTCATCATCATAGTAGCTAGAGAGTGCTAGATCACAAGTCCTACAGAGTGCTAGGTCACAAGAAGTAGCAACAGTCAACGTGCCAACCAAGCATGCATGGACCATTATGCTACATCACAGAAGTAGAAAGTCAACATGCAAACAAAACATGGACAAGTAGAGAGTCAACATGCAAAAAGCAAAGACAAACCAGAGAGTGTTGGTACACAAAAGAAAAAGATGACAACGTAGGCAGATAGAAGACCAGTGTAAAAGTAGAAAATAAATAAATATCTCCAGTATCCAATCTAGATGAAGTTCCATGTACAGTTAGCAACAAAAGTCTTCATCAACTTCCCTTTACATAAAGTACTCATCACAGTAGTAGATGCCAAAGTCTAGACCGTGTTGGGTTAAAAGAGTTTAGAGAGTGTTGGTACACAAAGTCCAGATAGTGTTGGTTCATAGTAGAACGTCAACATGTATATAGAGAACGGACAACAGATAGTGGAAAAAAGCACATAGCAATAAATAAAATGTGCTAATCATAGCACAAGTAGAAAGAATAAAGTCCTATAATGTAACTTCATAGTAGTTTTGAGGTAGATGATGAACAACCAATAGCAACAGAAATTTTCACAAGAGAAAGCAATAGTAAACACTCAAAAACTCTCCCTTAAGTAGATATCCAAAAATAGGTACATAGGTAGGTACATGAGCTTCTTGATCATAATGGTGTTATCTGGAGCAGAAATAAGCATCAAAGCATCATGGTCTTCGTCACAGTCACTATCATCATCAAATAACCTAGAGAGTGTTGGGACACAAGATGCAGTAGATAACATGCATCCAAGGCATGAACAAGAAAAGAGTCAACATTCTCAAGGCACAGACAAGCTAGAGAGTGCTGGAACACAGTAGCAGATTATAGATGATGTATCCAGATAAAAGACCAATATCTGAAGTAGAGAGTAGTAAAAAGACTCCAAGATGAACACTAGTAGCATAAAATCATGAAGCTCCATCATAGCATGTAAGTTAACAAAGTTACCATCATCAACTCATCATATAAATTGCATCCTTGTAGCATTATGAAGTAGACAAGTCCACAACAAAAATTGAGATTATGATGAATAAGTTTCTTAGGCTCTTCATAAGGTACACAAATCAATAATAATAGCAGAAAGCTCCACATAGCAGACAAAATAGTAGAAAATATATGAAAAGTCCACTAAATAGTAAAAGGATCCACATAAAAGCAATAGGAGAACCAAACAGTAGAAGAAGGATCAACATAGTAGAAAAATAACACCACAAAGTAGCAATAAAGGTGGCATGAAGATCCATATATCAGCAAAAAAGGTGGCATGAAGATCCATATAATGGAAGAACTAAAGTTTTTCTCTTCTTTCTTCAACTCTCCTCCATTACATCTCTTACCTCTACTCTTCATCCTCTATTCCCCCCTCATTCCAACCACAAAGACTATTACAACCCGTTCCTAGCTTTGCTGGTAATCCTAGAGATTTAAGAAAATCTTAATTCTTGTCATGTTTTTATTAGTAATATTGTATGTTATACTTTATCTTAACTTTGGTACCCTTAAATACTTTTTTTGAGAAACTCATAATCATGACTTAAGAATACTACAAAGGTTCGAGTTGGAGTTAATATAGCATTAACCCATACATGTATGCAAGAAGAGAGTTAATGACATTAGAGGAAATAATTCATAAATATTTTTATCATATATTATTGTCAAAATAATAATGTAGGATTATATATAATTTAATTATGAATCCAACAAAAAAATAATGAACCAAATCAGAGTTAAAATGAGAGAGTTATTCCCTTTTTAGTAAGCATGTACCGAGTGTCGCGACCGCGACGTTGTGTCGTGTGTCGTGATGTCATGTGACATGACCCGTGACGTTGCGTCGTGTGCCATGACCGTGATTCTAGTATCGTGACCGATGACATTGTGTCGTGACAGCGACGCTGTGTCGCAACCGCGATGAATACCACCCATGACAACCAATCGTAAAACGATCATATCTCGGGCTATACTTATCCGTTTTCAACAAAACAAAGTGTGTTAGAACTGTGATTCGATCCTCTATCATCTCAGACACCTTTACCAATGAGAGGGAGTCTTGAAAGGAGATTTCTGGGGAAATTGGTGGGGAAGAACGTGAAGAATAGTAGAAATCCAAAGGGGGTTGCCATAGATTCAACTTGGTAAGTAGTTTTAACCGTGATTCTTCCTTCTCTTTATTTCCCCTTGCTTGGAAACCTCGATCCATTGAATTTAAGGTTTGGGTTAACCTCTGACCTTCATCTTCTACCTACAACAACTCGTTTAGGGTTGAACGGAAGAGAAAATTGGTGATTTTCTAGGATCTTGATATGGATTTGAGTTTTTCAGAGATGTTTTGTGTTTTTAAGGTGTTTTCACACCTTAGGGATAGTGGGTACTTCCTTTAAATAGTAGATTTCATGAAAATGAGTTAAAGGAAAGATAAGATAAAACTACAGGGAAAGCTAAGATAGAAGGAATCAATTAGAATGAATGGATCATATAATTGAGTAAAATGTACTTATGTACTCTACAACAAAAAAAATAGAAGGAAAGAGTTCACTATACAATAAGTACATAGAAGTGAAGAGTCTTCAGAAGAGTTAAAGTGAAGAGTCTTCAGCAGAGTTAAAGTGAAGAGAACTAGATGAGCATGTAAATCATAAGACTAGGATAAGAAACTTAAATGAAACAAGAAGAAATGTTGGAAATAATGAGCTTGGTTAAGGAATGAGGGTTATGATATAATTGAGAGCATGGAATGTATACCTTTATTATGAAGATTATTACATTCATCCATACTACCTTTGGTCTCAAAGTCTCTATAGAACAACGAACTAGTTTCTTAAATAAGAACAAAAGTGTACTTAAACAAATGAATAAGTCATACAAAGGTAGACTATATTCAAGAAGGAAAAACTTGATTGAAAGAGAAACTAAGTTTGACCCATGCATGAGTCATTTGATTTAAAACAAAGGATATGTAATGTATTAAAGATGTGGTGAAACTAGTAGAGAGATTATTGATATAAAATTTCAAATTCACATTAGTAGAAGGATACAAAGAAATATGTGCAACATGGTATACATTATCATACACATGAATAAGCAACATGATCATAAGAGAAATTAGAAGTTAAAGATGATAGGTGGAAGAGTAGTATATGGTAAAAGGATTATGGAAAATAAGGAAGGGTTTTAAACATGATGGAGTAATATAGATTATAAAAGAAAGAGGTTAGGAGATTCAAGCAAGTGCTAATTAGTCGAGTATACTTGTTGATAACCAATTAAACCTACATACGAGAAATGTATTAAGGGAATGTTTGAAGATAAGAATTCTAAATCTCAAAATCCTCTTATCTTTCATATCTTCCTTAATGAGAGCAAGGTGGGGATGAAGTGATAAGAAAATGAATCATAATTGATGCATAACCACCATGGTAGAGACATCTAATGTAATAATGACACACAATATGATGATGAAACCCTAGCAGGGTAAATTGAGAATGCAATCTATCTAAATGGCCAAGAAAGAGAAAGGAAATTCAATTAATAAGATAAGGAAGACGTTAGTGAAACTTGTGAGATCCAAAGTTTGAATTTCAAATTAAGGGAGCAAAGTCACATCACAATAACGTCATGCTTATAATAAGGACCAAACCCTAGAATGTTTAGAGTTGTAGTGGTTCAAGGGATGTCACTAGTGATTTGACCTTGAATACTAGCATCTCTATAAAACAAGATCATGAGATTTTCACTATGAGAAGTAAACTAGCACATATAGTAATCTAGGGTTTAAAGGTAGCTAATATGAAAGGTAGATAAACAATATGGAAATGATTTAGAGTAAAGGATAAGAAATAGATTTGAAAAATAAGAATTGTGATTTGAACAAAAGGAGAAGTGCAACATGTGCAAAGTGTAATCTAAAAAAAATATTCTTGTAGTGATAAAAAGAATGATGAATAATCTATTCTTACCTTGAATGTTTCAATGTTAGGGGTGTTTATTCTAGATGATTAGTGTGAGAAGGATATGTAAGAAGAAGTTGTAATGCCTAAGAAGAGAAATCAGAGAAAACAAATGGCTTTCAACAATATGTGCATTTGTTTTAAAGAAGTATAGTTTATTGAAGGCATTGTAAGGGATGAAAATTTCTTTTACATATGACTTCAATAGTACATGTGCAAGCAATATACTAAATTGTATTGAGTTTTATGGTTTCAATCATTCATATCAGTAGTTTGACTCAGTTTTATATGATTATTGTTACTTCTAGTTTTCCAACTCATGAGTGCTTTTTCTATTTGATTAACACAATAGTAAAATTCAAAACAACTTGATGAACTCTCTTTTGTGACTCAGAGGTAATACAAAACAATAGTACATATTGAGCTGTATCAATTGAGATAGTTGAATCAGATTATCAATGTTGAGGTAACACCTCAAGAGTATGAAAATATTGAAAATAGTTGTTTCTATTTCTCTTTCCTATGATTGATGTGGCATAGAGAATTATTTTGTTATCATTGAGAAGGGTTGCTTAAAATCTATTGTGATTAGAAGAGGAACAAATGAGTCAATGTTGAAAATAAAATTCTAGATTGAAAAATTTGAAAGCTTAAAAAGAGAGAAATACCCTTAGTAAAGGTTCTTTAGAGGAATCATGGTGTAGAAGAAGCTACCTAGGAAGTCGATACAGAGATGTTTAACAAGTATCCTTTCCTCTTTTAGAAATTTTGAGATGAAATTTTTATTTGATTGGGAGAATTGTTACAACCCTTTCCAAGCTTTGCTGGTAATCCTAGAGATTTAAGATAATCTTAATGTTTGTCATGTTTTTATTTGTAATATTTTATATTATACTTTATCTTAACTTTGGTAACCTAAATACTTGTTTGGGAAACTCATAATCATGACTTAAGCATACTATAAAGATCTAAGTTGGAGTTAATATAGCATTAACCCATACATGTATGCAAGAAGAGCGTTAATGATATTAGAGGAAATTATTAATAAATATTTTTTCCTATAATATTATTATAAAAATAATATTGTAGTATTGTAAGTAATTTAATTATAAATATTTTAAAAAAATGTACCAAATCAGATTTAAAATGAGAGAGTTATGCCCTTTTTAGTAAGCATGTACTGAGTGTCGTGACCGTGACGCTGTGTCGTGGCCGCGACCACAACATTGACTCGTGTGTTGTGACCTGCGACACTGTGTCATGTGCCGTGACTGTGATGGTAGTTCCGTGACCCTTGACATTGTGTCGTGTGTCGCAACTGTGACATTGTGTGGCGACCCCGTCGAATGCCGCCCATGATAGCCAATCATAAAACGATCATATCTCGGGATATACTTATCCATTTTTAACAAAACAAAGTGCGTTAGAATAGTGATTTGATCCTCTATCATCTCAAAAACCTTTCTCAATGAGAGGGTGACCTAGAATTTAATTGTGAATTTTAAGAGTGAATTAGACATTTAGATGCCATGAACACTATATAATCCTCACAGGATGAGGCATGCGTTGTGGGTAGGAAATGGTTTCCTGACTAGAGGTAGTCCAGATCGAGGTAAGCCGAAGCACACCAGTAGGGTGCAAGAATCTTGACCAATAGGGTAGACTCCTTACAGTTGTGAGGTACCCAACACTGACCAGGGATGGTGGGGTACCTGTGTTACATGTTGAGTGCTCAGTAGTCAGTAGGTCCACTGATGCACAGTAAGCCTGAGGGCTTCGACTCACCGCCTGAGTACCCAGGTAGAGAGGTGGAGTCTGAGACATCTGGATGCTCCCATTAGCCGCCAAGAGGTAGATGTGTCAAGGCCCTCTACAGACGGGATCTTACTTGAGAGATAGTCTTAGGAACTCGAGCATGCTTCTAAGCCTTGTATAGTGAGATTGTAGCTTGCTGCGATTCTTTCACATGTTGTGGTACATCTCATGTGGGTTTAGGGCATAATAAGATGAATGAGAGGTTAATCAAATGTGTGCAATTATTCAATTATTCTTTGTATGTTTCTGAATCACTAGTTCTCTTTATGATTAATCAACAATGTTCATATATTGATTCTCTCTTGTAGATATCTAGAGTATCTTGACATATTTATGTTTGTGAATGATTAGTTTCTTTACGGCTTACTTCTATTATAATTGACATTAGTTTCTTGACAATATATCTGTAATTATCTAAGTTCTTTAAACTATTTCTTTGAAGTACTCATTCACCGAGTGAGTAGGCTCACCCATCTACTCACAATTTTTTAGGGAGAACTCATGGAATGAAGATGTCATTGCATCAACCTAGATCTTCCATAAGAGTTAAGTATGATGTTAGTTTAGTTCAGTTGGTCCCTATCACTCTTGGTCCTTGTATAGATGTGAGAGAGTTGTAAATAATGTTTTATATTTTGTTTCCTTAATAAGAGAGAATGTATCTGATTATCATGTCGTATGTACATGGAAGTGTGAGAAACAAAATGAATGTATGGATGTGTATCATTAATGTTGAGATCATATTAGACTAATCAAAGTTTAATTCTCTTGTAAAGCTTGTTGATGTGATTGAATGTGAGAAAACAAAGAGTTTTAAATAAAGGAAAAAAGTTGGGAGTGAAATTTGTATTAAGTATAATCCTCAAACTTTTTCCCTAATCTCATGATTAGTGGTAATCGTGGGATGTGGGTGTAACAACTTGGTATCAGAGCTTAGGCTGAGTTGTCAGGGACCATTAGGATAGAAAGTTAGAGTTATAAGAGTGGCAATTAGGAGTTGATGTGTTAATATATCTAAGAGGTCTGAGTATTTAGATACTCTGGCCCAATATTTGAATACTTAGGTTGACTAGTATCAAGCTACTCTATCTATTCTTCTATGGATGCCCTGGCCAGGTATGCAGAGGAAGGATGGGTTAGAGAGAAACCCTAGAAATCTTAGGGTTAGGAGACTGGAAAGTAATGAAGGAGTAAGAGATTAAACATAGAATGTGATACAACTCTTGCTTTATAGTGCTTCTTTGATTGGAGATCAATAGATATTCTCTTATATGTATGAGTTCATATTATCAGTTTGTAGAATATGTATGGTTCTTTTAGATTGTTGTGTATCATGAAGTTGATTTAGTTATTTTTTGTATCAAGTAGACCAGAAGTTATGTTTAAATGAGTTTTCCCTAAGTGGACATCTTTCCACATGCTTGAGATAAATAGGAGTTGGTTGATCTTGAGTAACTCTTGGCTTTAGGACTATAGGTTCGGCCTAGTCCAGCTGGCAGGGTGCACTACTGGGATCTAATGACTCCTATTGAAAATATAATAAGAGTAGACTCTAGATAAATTAGGCCCACATCATAGTAAGAATGTACATACACTAAGATATTGAAGCATATGGGAAAGATTAAAATAGCTAAGAATCAGTTGGAACTAATATCTAAGATCCAACTTTGGGGACTTAGATAAGAAACCCTAAATTGGAAATGAAGGAAGAGGCAAATAGATACAAGACATACATTGGTATGTAACATACAAAATGAAGAAGAAAGGATGGATAAAGAGAACTGAACTATATAACCAATTGTGCACTTTATCAAATTTGAAATCAAGGAAAGATAAGAGAAAATGACTGGGAAAGCCAAGATAGAAAGAATCAATTAGAATGAATGGATCATATAATTGAGTAAAATGTACTTATGTACTCTACAACAAAAAGAAAATAGAAGGAAAGAATTAAGTATACATTAAGTGCATATAAGTGAAGAGTTTTCAGAAGAGTTAAAGTGAATAGAACTAGATGATCATGTAAATCATAAGACTAGGATAAGAAACTTAGTCGAAACAAAGAGAAATGTTGGAAATAATGTACTTGATTAAGGAATGAGGGTTATGATATAATTGAGAGCATGGAATGTATAACTTTAATATGAAGTTTAATACAATCATCCTTACTACCTTTGGATTCTAAGTCTCTATAGAACAACAAACTAGTTTCTAAAAGAAGAACAAAAATGTTGCTAAACAAATGAATAAGTCATACAAAAGTAGACTGTATTCAGGAAGGAAAAACTTGATTGAAAGAGAAACTAAGTGTGACCCATGCATGAGCCGTTTGATTTAAAATGAAATGTAATGTATTAAACATGAGGTGAAACTAGTAGAGAGATTATTGATTTAAAATTTCAACTTCACATTAGTAGAATGATAAAAAGAAATATGTGCAACATGGTATACATGATCATACACATGAATAAGCAACATGATCATAAGACAAAATTAGAAGTTAAAGATGACAGGTGGAAGAGTTGTATATGATAAGAGTATTATGGAAAGTAAGGAAGGGTTTGAAACATGATAGAATAATAAGTATTATAAAAGAAAGAGGTAAGGAGATTCAAGCAAGTGCTAATTAGTCAAGTATCCTTTTTGATGACCAATTAAACCTACATATGAGAAATGTATTAAGGGAATGTTTGAAGATAAGAATTATAAGTCTCAGAATCATCTTCTCTTTCATATCTTCCTTAATGAGAGCAAGGTGGTAATGAACTGATAAGAAAATGAATCATAACTGATGCATAACCACTGTGGTAGAGACATCTATTGAATGTAATAATGACACACAAAATGATGATGAAACCCTAGCAGGGTAAATTGAGAATGTAATCTATCTAAATGGCCAAGAAAGAGAAAGGAAATTTAGTTGATAAGATAAGGAAGACATTAGTAAAACTTGTGAGATCCAAAGTTTGAATTTCAAATTATGGGAGCAAAGTCACATCACAATAACGTCATGCTACTGATAAGGACCAAACCCTAGAATGTTTAGAGTTTTAGTAGTTCAAGGGATGTCACTAGTGATTTGACCTTGAATACTAGCATATTTATAAAACAAGATCCTGAGATTTGCACTATGAGAAGTAAACTAGCACGAATAGTAATCTAGGGTTTAGAGGTAGCTAATCTGAAAGGTAAATAAACAATATGGAAATGATTCAGAGCAAAGGATAAGAAATAGATTTGAAATATAAGAAGTGTGATTTGAACAAAAGGAGAAGTGCAACATGTGCAAAGTGTAATATAAAATATATTCTTACAGTGATAGAAAGAATGATGAATAATCTATTCTTACCTTGAATGTTTCAATGTTAGGGGTGTTTGTTCTAGATGATCAGAGTGAGAAGGATAAGCAAGAAGAAGTTGTAATGCCTAAGAAGAGAAATCAGAGAAAACAAATGGCTTTCAGCAGTATGTGAATTTATTTTAAAGAAGTATAGTTTGTTGAAGGCATTATAAGGGATGGAAATTTGTTTTACATATGACTTCAATACTACATGTGCGAGCACTATACTAAATTGGAATGAGTTTTATGGTTATAATCATTCATATCAGTAGTCTGGCTCAATTTTATATGATTATTGTTACTTCTAGTTTTGCAGTTCATGAGTGATTTTTCTATTTGAGTAGCACAATAGTAAAATTCAAAACAACTTGATGAACTCTCTTTTGTGACTCAGAGGTAATACAAAACAATACTACATATTGAGTCGTATGAATTGAGATAGTTGGATAAGATTATCAATGTTGAGGTAACACCTGAAGAGTATGAAAATATTGAAAATGGTTGTTTCTCTTTCTGTTTCTCTTTCCTATGATTGATTGTGGCATAGAGAATTATTTTGTTTTCATTTGGAAGGGTTTCTTAAAATCTGTTGTGATTAGAAGAGGAACAAATGACTCAATGTTGAAAATAAAATTCTAGACCGTAAAATTTGAAAGCTTAAAAAGAGAGAGATACCCTTAGTAAAGGTTCTTTGGAAGAATCATGGTGTAGAAGAAGCTACCTGGGAAGTGGATACAGAGATGTTTAACAAGTATCCTTTCCTATATTAGAAATTTTGAGATGAAATTTTTATTAGAGGGGGAGAATTGTTACAACCCGTTCCTAGCTTTTCTGGTAATCCTAGAGATTTAATATAATCTTAATGCTTGTCATGTTTTTATTAGTAATATTTTATCTTGTACTCTATCTTAACTTTGGTAACCTTAAATACTTGTTTGGGCAACTCATAATCATGACTTAAGCATACTATAAAGATCCGAGTTGGAGTTAATATATCATTAACCCATACATGTATGCAAGAAGAGAGTTAATGACATTGGAGGAAATAATTAATAAATAATTTTTCCTCTACTATTATTATCAAAAAAAATATTTTATGATTGTATAGAATTTAGTTATGAATCCAACAAAAAAGAATGAACCAAATCAGAATTAAAATGAGAGCGTTATGCCCTTTTAGTAAGCATGTACTGAGTGTCGCGACGTTGTGTCTTGTGCTGCAACCATGACGTTATGTCGTGTGCCGCGACCCGTGACACTGCATCGTGTGCCACAACCGTGATGCTAGTGTCGCGACCCGCAACTTTGCGTCGTGTGTCGTGACCGCGACGAATGCCGCCCAGGACGACCAATCGTAAAATGGTCAAATCTCGGGCTATACTAATCCATTTTCAATGAAACAAAATGTGTTAGAATCATGATTCAATCATATATCATCTCAGACAACTTTCTCAACAAGATGGAAACCTAGAAGGTAATTTCTGGGGCAATGTTTGGGGAAGAATGTGAAGAACGACGGAAATCCAAAGGGGGTTGCCATAGATTCAATTTATAAGTAGTTTTAACCGTGATTCTTCCTTCTCTTCATTTCCCCTTGCTCAGAACCCTTGATCCATCAAACTTGAGGTTTGGGTTAACCTCTGACCTTCATCTTCTACCTACAGAAGACCTCATTTAGGGTTGAAAGGAAGCGGGAGCTGGTGATTTGCTAGGATCTTTATATGGATTTGAGATTTTCAGAGATGTGTTGTGTTTTTAAGGTGTTTTCACACCTTAGGGTGAGTGGGTACTTCCTTTAAACAGTAGATTGCACAAAAATGAGTTAAATCACTAATTACTTTCAATTGCTTAGTATGCGAGTACAAATCCTAAATGGTCTTTTTGATCTAGCTGTTGCAAGATGTTATGAAATGGATTATTTCTCTATTGTGATGAATTTCAAATTATGAAATCACATTAGAAATGATTGCAATCCATCTAAATGAGAATTCTTAACGTAATTGTAGTGGTTACATGAATATACTGAAATTTAGGGCTTTCAACTATGAATGAATTTGTTGTATAATTGAATAAAGAAGTTTGCTTAGTTTAATTTCCTTAGTTACGAATGATTGTTTTATTTGTGTGTGTATTTCATATATATCAGATAAGATCTTTGATTTCAACTGATGATATCAATGTTTTCTTGATATATCAGTAAGAGGGTAAAACCCTAAATGAATGGAAAGTTGGAGGTTTGCAAATATACAAATTGATTCAATGCTATTCTTGATGTATGATGTTTTAATAAAGGTCATGGAAACCCTAGTTCAATTCATTATAGGGTTTCATATATATATTTGATTATGTGTGAACTATTGAGAGCAATCTTTATTCAATGATGTTATGATGTATCAAATCCTTTTGTGAGTCATGTGATTGGTGAATGAGGTAAATGAAACCCTAAGTATAGGGTGTTTAGTGAATCAAGTATTGTGATATTAATGTTTCTCAATATGAGATGTGGTTATGCTTAACAGTTCAGTTGTGGTAAATGTTATCAGATGGTTTCTGAAATGAATGGTTTACAAAGATGAACTAAGATATGTTGATGTGATGATTGAATTGTGAATTTGAAGAGTGAATTAGACATTTAGATACCCTGAACACTATAGAATCCTCACATGATGAGGCCTGTGCTGTGGGGAGTAAGTAGTTTCTCGACTAGAGTTAGTCCAGATTGAGGTAAGTTGGAGCGCACCAGTAGGGTGTGGGGGTCTTGATTAGTAGGAAGACTCCTTATAGTTGTGAGGTACCCAACACTAACTGGGGATGTTGGTGGTACCTGTGTTACATGTTAAGTGATCAGTGGTCAGTAGGCCCACTGATGCACAATAATCCTGAGGACTTCGACTCACCGCCTAAGTACCCAGTTTGAGAGGTGGAGTTTGAGATATTCGGCCACTCCCATTAGCCACCGAGAGGCAGACATATTGAGGCCAATTATAGATCGGGTCTTACTCAAGAGATAGTCTTAGGAACTCAGGCATGCTTCTAAGCCTTGTATAGTGAGATTGTAGCATTCTACGATTCTTTACATGTTGTGGTACGCCTCATGTGGGTTTAGGGCATAATAATATGAATAAGAGGTTAATTAAGTGTGTGCAGTTATTCAATTATTCTTTGTATGTTTCTGAAGCATAAGTTCTCCTTCTGATCAATCAAGAATGTTCATATATTTATTCACTCTTGTAGATATCTAGAGTATCTTGACATATTTATGTTTGTGAATGATTAGTCTCTTTAAAGCTTACTGCTATTATAATTGATATTTGTTTTTTGACAATATATTTGCAATTATCTAAGTGCTTTAAACTGTTTCTTTGAAGTACTCATTCACTAAGCGAGTAGGGTCACCCATCTACTCTCAATTTCTTAAGGATAACTCATGGACTAAAGATGTCATTGCATCAGCCTAGATCTGCCATAGGAGTTAAGTATGAGATTAGTTTAGTTCAGTCGGTCCCTGTCACTCTAGGTTCTTGTATAGATGTGAGAGAGTTCTAAATGATGTTTTGTATCTTTCTTTCCTTAATAAGAGAGAATGTATCTGATTATCATGGCGTATGTACATGGAAGTGTGAGAAACAGAATGAATGTATGGATGTGTATCATTAATGTTGAGATCATATTAGATTAATCAAAGTTTAATTCTCTTGTAAATCTTGTTTATGTGATTGAATGTGAGAAAACAAAGAGTTTGAAATAAAGGAAAAAAAGATGGGAGTGAAATTTGTATTAAGTATAATCCTCAAACTTATGCCCTAATCTCATGATTAGTGGTAATTATGGGATGTGGGTGTAACAAAGACAGTCAAGAGAGTGGTTGGGGTGTAGAGTCAAAAAACTATGGTAGAGGCAAGATCTGTGTAGGTAAATATGTGGAGGAGGTAGTCAATATGCAACATGACCTGATCACATAGATCCAGACAGAAAAATAATTGAATATTTTTACGACCCAAAAAGGAGATTTGTCTGGACCTTAGGCCAACAAATCTGGGGGTGCGGGGGTGGAGCCCCTACAAAATTTTTGTATTAGGTAAAAAAACTATGGGGGTAGGATAAGTATTGGAGGAGGTAAATGGAGGGGGTCGATGGGTGGTGGGAAAAGGATGGTCGATAGGTGGTGTTGGAAGTCAATGGGTTATGGTGGTGGTTGATGGGTGGGTTGATTGGTGGTGGGGGAAGGTTGGTCTATAGGTGGTGTAGGTGGTCGATGGGTGGTAGATGGGTGGGTTTGATGGGTGATGGGGAAAGGATGGTTGTAGGTAGTGTTGGAGGTCGATGGGTTGTGATAGTGGTTGACGGGTAATAGATGGGTGGGTTCAATTGGTGGTAGGGGAAAGTTGGTAGATAGGTGGTTTTGGAGGTTGATGGGTTGAGAAGATGATGATGATGTTGGAGGTGAAGGTGGTATATGTGGTGGATGGGTTGTGGTGGTGGTCGATGAGTGGTGGGGGGTTCAATGGGGTGGAAGTAAGACAAGGAGTTGCAGGAAAAGAACAACTATGATAGAACTATATAAAAAAAAAGATGTGGCCAAGGGTGCTTGGCGGGTCACAAAGCCAAGACGGATGGGGATCGACTGTAGGTGGAAGAATTTGTTTTTTGTATCCTGTAGTTTTAGAGAAGGATCACTGCTCTGATACCATGTGAAAGATGATAAGTTTATGTTATTAAAATATCAAATACAAGCAAAGGCATCCTCCTTATATAGGATAGGAGGAGTCCCTCATTACAAAATTCACCAATACCAGATAAAAGACAAGAGAGCGTAGAAATCATGTAAACTTAAGACTAGACCCTAATGGGCCAAGAGACACTTTGGCCCATATTCAAATAACTTACTCAACTAAATTAACCAGACTATAACATATCGAATTCTAGAATTTTGTCTTTTGACCCTATTTCCCATCTTTTCCTTTCATTTATATCTTCTTTGACCTTTCTATTTAATTTGTGGAGAATATAATGGTCTAATGAACATTTGTTCACCTTTTCTACCAATAATTGGGTTTATGCACAAATACCTCAATAAAATCTTAGTAATGGGTTTAATATGTAAAATGTCCACTTAAGTGATAAAAAGGATAAAGAATTTATGCTAGTACTTTCTAGTACCTTTTTAGAATATGAAAAAGAAAGGAAATTCCAAAATATATATAAAGGAGATGATAAATGTAATAATTGGAGATAATATTGGATAAAAGAAGATAATGTGGAAGATAATGTTCCAAAAATCACAAATAGGAAGCCCCTGAGTAATTTGGGTCACAATCTTGTTTTCTTGATCTAAAATAAACTTAAGGGTCAAGTATCACCAAAATTGGAAGATAAATGTATATATTAAAGTCCTTATTAAAATAAATAGGAAATAAGCCAAGAAAGAGAAATAAAATATCTAATGTCCTCAAATTGGAAAACTAACTCCAAATTCTTAATCTACATGAGAAAATAAGCTATTGGCAAATTTGCAACTAATTTGGATAATGTTTGGATAATGAGTAAAGGTAGGAGGGAGAAAGTGTGTAGAAAATTCTATATATTAAATAAATGAACAAATAATCTCAACATGTAAAATTAATGACAAATTCATATCTAAGGCACTTAGGATGACTTGTGGGTGAAGTTTCACGAAATTTAGTGAATCTTATCACCACTAATGAAGGAGGAAAGAGAAAATGAGTTTTGAATTATCTAACCCACTAAAAGTTCCCAAAAGGCAAAACTAATTCCATATTCAGATTCTACACATCAAAATCAGTCACAGTGTCAATTGTTATTAGATTTGGAAACCGTTTGAGCCCTTAATAGAAGAAAGAGAAAATCATTAAATAATACATATATCACTTTTGTCGAAATTAGTTTTGGATAAGGATTTAAATGTCACTCACTTTTCGACTTATTCTTCCCGATCGGACGGCCAGGGATCCTCGGTGGACTCAGGTCCATTGATCTGATGGTGGTCAGTCATCTTCTACTTTGGTTCGGACAAGGAAAATTGAAAATAGTGCTACAATTTCTCGGTCGGCTTTATCTCAAAGTATACTCAACAAAATTGAGTGATTTTTGTTTCTATGGACTCATCTCAAGATTCCCAAGTGAATTATCCTAAAGTTTTTGTGATTTGACAAATGTTTGAGAAACCCCCAAACCGGACAAAGAACTCTTGCTCTCACCCCAGGTTCTAAAAACCCTAAACAACATATCCTCACCTATATATACCCCTACCTTTGACTTCCTGGGATCCTTTGCAACTTAACCCAACTCCCAATTTCAAGTTTTGTCACTGTTTTGACCCAACAAGTGGCTGAAGGTGTGCGGTTTGTGGTGCTCCTCTCTCTCTGCTCTCTTTGTCTCCGGTCCAATTGAAGGTACAAATAGGTTCGAGTTCATCTGCTCTTTCTTTTGGCTATTTGAACTTTGAGTTTTGGTTTCACCCAAAATCACACAAGCTTCTACTTGCAGGAGCCTCGGCCATGGCATGGCCTATGGGGGAGCAGAATCCCCTCTGTGATCTCCCAATTTTCCCTTCTTCCTCCTCTTTCTCTAACTTCTCGCACCAGGGTAAAGTCATCCTTAGAGATTAATTGCTTTTACACTTTGACAAGGCTACGCGAGCCTTTGATCGGCCGACATAGTTGCACATGATTGGACCACATCATCTGGCCCATCTCTCTATCACTCTCTCTCTGATTCGAATGCTCTTGCCTACGTGTCAATTCCTCATTGGTTAAATTTATAAAATCCATATATTTTTATTTGTTTGTCCAAATTTAAAAATAAAATATGTTATAAACTTGGAAAAATGTTCTCTTTCTAATAAAAATATTTCCAAAGGTTGATTTTGAGTTTTTTCGAAGGTGATTTTCTAGAAAATCATTTAACTGACTAAAAATACTAAAAATAACCGTAAAAGTTCATATCTTCAAAATACATAATATTATATGTTATTTTGATCAGAAAACCCTAACTAGGACAATGGTGATGATTCCAAGACATAAACTGATGGTTTGTATAAAATTGTGGTAGATTTGGGGTTTTGAACCTTTAATGAATGTACATAGTGCTCATACATAAACATGGTTATGATATTAGGACAAGTGGACTCTGATCTCATTTAAAGGTTATAAAAAGTGGTTTCTAGAACTCTAAAGAAAGAGGTATGTGCATCTAATATATTAGTTGGGAATATTTGTGGCTTTACCTATTTTTCTATAGTGGGGCTTTATTAAACCCCATTTCATATACTCTTGAATCTTTTGCTATACTTGCCTCGTAAATTAGTTTTGGAACATTATTCTTGGGTCTTGGTACCCCACTACCATGCTTATTGATTCATATGGTTATTCCTTCCATGACTACTTTTTCTAGCATGTAGATTTATGTTCTATTTAATCTAAAGTGGTGATACTTATGTACAACCACTGACAAAGGGCATGTAAATAATCACCATGGGGAATGTCTTATTCTCCCCATAATATTGTAGGTGACTAGGAATCTATTTTTCTCCCCTCACCTATGATTAGAGGTCTGGTAGGTGCCTCAACCCTATTTAGTTAGGTAGACATAATTATCTTACATGCAAACCCCTTTTTAATATAATTGTTAATGGAAAGTTTCTTTTGATATAACCTCATACTCTTATTATATTCATCTTATGATGAACCCTAGCCTATGTTTACTTGCTTTACTTATCATGTTATCCTAGACTAGTTTTATGACAAAGACTTGTTTTTCCTTTCCCTTTTTGCTGGGTGCCTTCCCAACCACCCAAGTGTTGAGTAAGGTGATGGATAAGATAAGGAGAACATAGCTTTTGCTTGGACCTAGCTGATGGATATGTTGCTGAGAGATAATATTGTAGTAGTCGAGACTTCCGTCAATCTAGATCCAATTTGTGTATCTTGATGTAAACCATAATGGGAGAATTTAATGTATCTTTGTAAACCTTTATATGAAATTGAATATAGTCAGTTATTCTTTATTCCGCTACTTTCCAATGGTCTTTTGTATACTGATATGTATAAATTTGAAAAATTTATGCCCATTCCCTCATACCTTTGAGTGTGTTTGGAATGGATGTTAATTCTTCAAATTTTTAGTAAAGGGGTGATTTCACTCTTTTACAACATGGTATCAGAACCCATGGTAGTCGGAATCTAACTATTTCAGTTTTGTCTCCCTATTTAGAATCCTTGCCTTAGATAGTTTCCCTTTAAGTTACATGCTTACACTAGATTTGATATATGTTGACAAAAGGTTGATTTAGGATCTTATAGTTCCACATTAGTACATGATGAATAAAACCCTAAAATACTCATAACTAAAATATGCATAACTTATTGTTGTTTTGGTTTTCCTTTAGGCAACTATTAGGGCATAAAGTTGAATCAAGGGTGTTTAGAAAGGATCAAGGGTTTCAGGGGCTGGAAATATTTTCCTCCGCACCACTAGCTTGGTTTACGAGGACATTCGTGCCCATATGATGCCAACCTGTCCTGAACTGATATGGATTGTACAAAATAGTTTGCTTTTAGGAAATAGTAATCTTAGACTTCTATGTTATATATCTTTGGGGATCCTAGAATATTGACCTAAGTTTTTCATTTATGATGACTTGTTTGAGGATGGATACCTAGATAGTTTCCTTATGTACCTTAGTACTACATGTTTAGTTAGTATATCCTTAAGAACCTAGACTTTGGAGTTGGTGTTTATAAGTCTATCAGAGTGCACAGTGGAAGTGTGATGGATCTTATACATGGCGTAATAGACTCATCCCTTAACCCTAGTGTAGTTTGCTTTGATAGGTCAAACCCTTTAAGGGGTGGAGTATAGTTAGTTTGATGATGCTTGGGTAGTTAGATTTTGAGGAAAAAATCCTCTTTAGGGGGATGGAACCCTGTGACATCTTGAAATCTATCTACACTATCTTTAGAAACCCTAACCCCATAAATAGGAGGTTAGTATGCTTTTATCCTTGGCCTTGACCAAACATGTAATAGTGGTATCCCTAACATGCTTGTTTTTATAATAATGAACATATAATGGCCATCTAGGGAATAGTTCATACGATCAAACCCTAATGAATACATAATGCACATAATAAGAGTAACTCAGATGTTAATGCTAATTAAGTATGCATATGATGCTAACCATGTCATAAACCCTAATGATATGATGAGAAAGATAATTGTAATCTAATCTTGGACTTAATATATGCTAACAAGTTATACGTGAAATATAATAATCAAGTTAACCATAAACCCTAAGTTATAATCATCTAACCTTAACATATACATACTTAATGCTTTTCATGATACATTGGTGACATTAGGTGTCATCATCAAATAACTTACCTTGATACACATAAATGATATATATTAACCTAATCATAGATAAATTAACATGAAATGCATATCACCTTGTTGTCTAATACATACTTAATTAATTACCTAATCTAAATCATGTTCATGAATGTGTAATATGTTCCATCATGTTCACTAAAATACATATAATAACTTCAATATGGATAATAAGTAACTGGATTCACAAAAATGTGCATCATCAAAAATAATAAATGAATAAATATGAGAAAATAAATAATGATGACATTAATGTGAATAAGAAAGGTAATGTGAGAATGTTAATATACAAGCAAGTAATCAATGTGAAATAATTTGGATTAATTGTAGACTTAATAACAAATTGAATCGAATGTCCTATCACATGTAAGATAATTTGTTATAATTAATATGATGATAATGAAGTGTAAATCCAAATTATTAATGATCGAATATATTGAGATAATTGAGTAACCTCTAATTGTGCATATTAATGAAATGTAATTCTTTTTGGAAACCAAGTGAATATGACATGACATAATTAAATGAATAATAATGACAATGTGATATCCTAATCAATATAATGCTAATGAGCCAAAAATGTAAATAATGTTAAATCTCCTAAAATGAATATCTAAATAGTGGAACCCTAGGTGTCCTTGAGAACCTGACCGGTGATGAGTAGTTGGTGGAAGGTTTTGGTTGGAGGAATGACCTAATATGTTGAGATGAGAGGATGCACGCTCACCCTTCCCTAATTCTAGTGATTTTGGGGATGAAATCCTCTTTAAGGGGTGGAGTGTGGTAACATACCGAATTCTAGAATTTTCTCTTTTGACCCACTTTCACATCTTTTCCTTTTATTTATATCTTGTTTGGCCTTTCTATTTAATTTGTGGAGAATATGATGGTCTAATGAACATTTGTTCACATTTTCTACCAATAATTGGGTTTATGCATAAATACCTCAATAAAAGCTTAGTAATGGGTTTAATATGTAAAATGTCCACTTAAGTGATAAAAAGGATAACAAATTCGTGCTAGAACTTTCTAGTACCTTTTTAGAATATGAAAAAGAAAGGAAATTCCAAAATATATATAAAGGAGATGATAAATGTAATAATTTGAGATAATATTGGATAAAAGAAGATAGTGTGGAAGATAATGTTCCAAAAATCACAAATAGGAAGCCCATGATATAATTTGGGTCACAATCTCATTTTCTTGATCTAAAATAAACTTAAGGGCCAAGTATCACCTAATTTAGAAGTTAAATGTATATATTAAAGTCCTTATTAAAATAAATAGGAAATAAGACAAGAAAGAGAAATAAAATATCTAATGTCCTCAAATTGGAAAACTAACCCCAAATTCGTAATCTACATGAGAAAATAAGCTATTCGGAAAATTTGCAACTAATTTGGATAATGTTTGGATACTGAATAAAAGTAGGAGAGAGAAAGTGTGTAGAACATTCTTTATATTAAATAAATGAAAAAATAATCTCAACATGTGAAATTAATGACAAATTTTTATCCAAGGCACTTAGGATGACTTGTGGGTGGAGTTTCACAAAATTTAGGGAATCTTATCACCACTAATGAAGGAGGAAAGAGAAAATGATTTTTGAATTATCTAACCCACTAAAAGTTTCCAAAATACAAAAATAAGTCCATATTCGGATTCTACACATTAAAATCAATCACGGTGTCAATTTTTATTAGATTTGGAAATCGTTTGAGCCCTCAAAAGAAGAAAGAGAAAATCATTAAATAATGCATATATCACTTTAGTCAAAATCAGTTTTGGATAAGGATTTAAATGTCACTCACTTTTGGACTTATTATGTCCAATCGGATGGCCAAGGATCCTTGATGGACCTGAGTCCATTGATCTGACGGTGGTCAATCGTCTTCTACCTTGGTTCGGATAAGGAAAACTGAAAACAGTGCTATAATTTTTCGATCAACTTTATCTCGAAGTATACTCAACCAAATTGAGTGATTTTGGTTGCTATGGACTCCTCTCAAGATTCCACACCAAATTATCCTAAAATTTTTGTGATTTTACAAATGTTCGATAAACCCCCAAACCTTCTGAAGAACTCTTTCTCTCACCCCGAGTTCTAAAACCCTAAGCCACACCTCCTCACCTATATATACCCCTACCTTTGACTTCTTGGGATCCTTTGCAACTCAACACACCTCCCAATTTCAAGTTTCGTCACCATTTTGACCCAAAAAGCAACCTAAGGTGTGCAGTTTGCAGTGCTCCTCTCTCTCTTCTCTCTTCGTCTCCAGTCCAATTGAAGGTACGAATAGGTTCGAGTTCATCTGCTCTTTCTTTCGGCTATTTGAACGTTGTGTTTCATGGCCTATAGAGGTTTCACCCAAAATCACACAAGCTTATGCTTGCGGGAGCCTGGCCATGGTGTGGCATATGAGGGAGGAGAATCTTCTCTACGATCTCTGGAGTTTTCCCCTCTTCCTCCTCTTTCTCTGACTTCTCGCATAGGGGTAAAGTTGTCCTTAGAGATTACTTGCTTTTACACTTTCATGAGGCTACACAACCTTTGACCGGCTGACATGGTTGCACATGATTGGACCACGTGAGCTGGCCCGTCTCTCTCTCTCACTCTCACTCTGATTCGAATGCTCTTGCCTATGTGGAAATTCCTCATTGGTTAATTTTATAAAATTCATATCTTTTTATTTGTTTGTCCAAGTTTAAAAATAAATTATGTTCTAAACTAAAAAAAATGTTCTCTACCTAATAAAAATATTTCCAAAGGTTGATTTCGAGTTTTGTCGAAGGTTATCTTCTAGAAAATGATTTAATTAACTAAAAATCACTAAAAATAACCCTAAAAGTCCATATCTTCAAAATACATAATATTATATGTTATTTTGATCTAGAAAACCCTAACTAAGACATTGGTGATGATTCCAAGATATAAGTAATGGTTTGTAAAAAAAGTTGATAGCTTTGGGGTTTTGAACCTTTAATGAATGTACATAGTGCTAATACATAAGCATGGTTATCATATTAGGACAAGTGGACTCTGATCTCATTTATAGGTTATAAAAAGTGGTTTCTAGAACTCTAAAGAAAGACGTATGTGCTTCTAACACATTAGTTGGGAATATTTGTGCCTTAACCTATTTTTCTATAGTGAGGCTTTATTAAACCCTATTTCATATACTCTTGAATCTTTTTCTATACTTGCCTCATAAATTAGTTTTGGAACATTATTCTTGGGTCTTGGTACCCCACTACCATGCTTATTGATTCATATGATTATTCTTGCCATGACTACTTTTTATAGCATGTAGATGTATGTTCTATTTAATCTAAAGTAGCGGTACTTATGTATAACCACCCACAGAGGGCATGTAAATAATCACCTTGGGGAATGTATTATTCTTCCCATAATATTGTAGGTGACTGGAAATGTATTATTCTCCCCTCACCTAAGGTTAGAGGTCTTATAGGTGCCTCAACCCTACTTAGTTAGGTAGGCATAATTATCTTACATGCAAACCCTTTTTTAATATATTTGTTAATGGCAAGTTTCTTTTGATATAGCCTCATACTCTTATTATCTTCATCTTATGATTAACCCTAGCCTGTTTTTACTTGTTTTACTTATCTTGTTATCCTAGACTAGTTTTGTGATACATACTTGTTTTTCCTTTCCCTTTTTACTGGGTGCCTTCCCAACCACCCAAGTGTTGAGCAAGGTGATGGATAAGACAAGGAGAACATAGCTTTGGCTTGGACCTAGCAGATGGATATGTTGCTGGGAGACAAGAATGTAGTAGTCTAGACTTCCCTATATCTAGATAATATTTGTGTATCTTGATGTAAACGATAAGGGGATAATTTAATGTATCTTTGTAAACCTTTATATGAAATTGAATATAGTCAGTTATTCTTTATTCTGCTACTTTCCAATGATCTTTTGTATACCAATATTTATAAATTTGAAAAAAAAGTCCCCATTCCCTGATACCTTTGAGTGTGTTTGGAATGGATGTAAATTCTTAAAATTTTTAGTAAAGGGGTGATTTCACTCTTTTACACAGAATCTCTAATATATTACGAGTTAAGAGTGAGGATATCCTAAAACCAACTTTTTGAACCCACTATGATTACTATGAGTTGTTGGTTATGCCTTTGGGTTGTACAATGCTCCAAGTGTGTTCATGAACCTCATGAATAGTGTTTTCAAACCTTTCCTTGATACCTTTCTCACAGTGTTCAAAGATGACATCTTGGTTCACTCCAATGACCTAGGTCAACTCCGTTAACACCTAGATAAGGTCCTTGATATCCTGAGGAAGCATAAGTTCTAAGGGAAATTTTTGAAGTGTGAGTTTTGGATAGATTGTGTTATGTTCCTCATGCACATTATATCTAGAGGAACCATTTTGGTATACCATGCCAAGGTAGCGGCCGTTTGAGAATGGCTAGCCCCAAAGAATGCATCTGAGGTAAGCAACTTCCTAGGATTGGTCTGGTATTACAGGTGATTCACAAGGATTTCACAAAGACTACTTTGTCCTTGACCAAGCTCACTTAGAAGCACGAGAAGACAATTTGGTCCAATTTGTGTGAAGCACAATTCTAGGAGTTGAAGGAAAATCTTACATCTTCCCTTGTCTTGATCATACCCTCAGGTAATGATGGTTTTGTCATCTTCATCGATGCATCAAGAATGGGCTTAGGATGTGCGTTATAGAAGTCAATTGTGTGATCTCCTTTGCTTCCAGACAGCGTAAGCCCAATGAATTGAATTATCCTACTCACGATCACAAACTCACTGAAATTGTTTATGCCTTGAAGATTTAGTCACATCATCTATATGGGGCTACCCTTGACATCCTCACCGACCACAAGAGCCTGAAGTAGTTGTTAACTGAGAAGAACTTGAACTTGCAACGAAGGCGTTGGATTGAGTATGTGGAGGATTTTGATTTCACCATAGCCTACCAACATGATAAGCCCAATGTGGTTGTCGATGCCCTCAATAGAAAACATATCAGTTGTGCAGTTGGTTTAGTTAACAAGAGGAAGAAACTAGAAGACTTTTTTTTATTGGCTCCACATACTTTGGCAGATAAGATTCATCTTTCCAATATCCACATCATGCCTGACCTACAGACCAAGCTTGTAGCAGCCAGTTACCCAGCTCAGGGTTAGAAAAGATGAAGGCTTTGATGGAAAAACCTCAAACACACCTCTCTGTTGGTGTGGATGGTGGAATCAAATATAAAAATTGTATTTGGGTTCTTGAGGATTCCTCTTTTAAGACTCATATCTTGCAAGAGGCTCATGGATCAAAGTACACTATACACCCTAGCACCACTAAGATGTTTAAATATATGTAGTGATACTTTTGGTGGGCAGGAATGAAGAAATACATTGCTTCATATGTGGCTAGTTGTCTCACATGCCAAATGGTGAAGGTTTAGCACCAACGACCAGCGGGTTAATGCAATTGATTGCGATTCCTAAGTAGAAATTGGACTAAATCACCATGGATTTTGTGATGTTTCTTCCAAGATAAGAAAAGTTCAAGATGCAATATTGTGGTGGTGGACTGCCAAACTAAGTCAGCACACTTCCTTTCCAGGAAGGTCCCTACCATGGTGTCATACTTAGTTCAGCTTTACATTAGAGAGATAGTTCTTTTGCATGGTGATTCCAGTTCATTTATATATAATTGTGGCCCTATGTTCACTTTGAAGTTATGTAAATAAGTTCAATAAGTACTCATTGTGAGGCTATAATTCAGCACAGCTTATCACCCCCAAACTGATGGATGGGCCGAAAGAACCATCTAGACCTTAGAAGATCTATTGAGAGCATGTGTGCTTGATTGGGGTGGATCATGGGAGAAATATTTACCCTTAGTTGAGTTTGCCTATAACAACAATTATCAAGCTAATATCAGGATGCCTAGATATGAAGTTGTTCATGGGGGGTCGTGTCAATCACCGCTTCACTGGGATGAGTCAGTGAGAGGGCCTCACTTAGGTCATAAGAACTACAATTGTATGCTAACTAGGTCACTTTGATCAATCAGAGGATGAAGAGAGCATGATTGACAAAAGTCTTATGATGATGCAAAGTGGACAGGTTTGCACTTTACTATAGGTGACCATGTGTTTCTAAATATCTAACCCTTCTGAGCTATAGCTAAAAATCGAAGAAAGTTGGGTCCCTGATACATCAGTCTGTTCGAGATTCTAGAACGGATTAGCAAGGTCACTTATCTTTTATCTTTGTTGCATAGTATAGTATGATGCATGACGTGTTCAATCTGTCCAATATGATGTTCTATGTGAAGGATCTTGCCCATGTGTTGAACATTGAGCCTATTCAAATCCAAGGAAGTTTGACATACCCTGAGTCACCTATGAGGATAATAGACTCCAAGGTGATAGAGATCAGGACTAAAAAGATAGAGATGGTAATGGTTCTTTGGAAGAACCATGGTGAGGATGAAGCCACATGGGAGCTAAAGAAGGACATGGAGAAGTCTCATTCTAAACTTTTTGTATGACTAGTTGAATTTTTATAAAAAAATTCCTATAAGAGGGAAATGATGTTATAACATGGTTTTTCACATGTATTCACATATTTGAAATTAAAATATTGGTTTGTTAAGGATGCATTAGAAAACTTGCTATTCCTTATTTTAAAAGTGTGGATTTAAAATACAATTTCTCATTTTCAATGCTTTTTGTGGATTTTCCTATTTTCAATAATCCAATAATATACATGGGGAAAATAAAGAGAAAATCCAACAATAAGTGAATTACTAAAAGTAATGGGTAATTAGTAAACTTCATATAGAGTTAAGTGGAGTTTCTTGAAAATTGGTGTTGAAGGAAACTATGGTTTGGTTTTGATTACATATCATAACTAATGAGAAATGATATGAAAATAGAAAATCTAGCCAAGTTTGGAAAAGAAAAGAATTAATTTGATGCCTTAAATAAATGAAATAAGAGGGATACTTGGATGCAAAGAAAAGCATCTTCAAATTGTGTATTTTGGTCTCAAATCTCTCCCATATGAAGATATGAGTGCCACAAACCTCCCTTTAAAATTTAAAATTAAAAGGATTAAATGAGAGGAAATCATGAATTAATTACCTTTTTCCTAAAGTGAAAGATATTTTGGGTAATGTACTAATGTAATGATTTATTTGATCTGATTTGGAAACTTAGGGCCATCCCTTTAGTGTGCATGTAGGCTTTTATCCTTGGATATCAGATCTAATGGCTCCTTATCGTCTAGCTGGCAACAAAATAGGAAACTTGATCAATAGGGAACTTGATTTTCTCATATTAGGCTCTCTCTTCCAATCATCTCTCCTTTTTATTTCTTTCCCATTTAGTTCGGGAGACAAATTTGAGTTCAACCATCCCAAGATGGACCTACCTTGAGAAGAGATGAGTATTTCCCCAATTCTATGGACCAGCAATCCATGAGTTGGGTATATCGTGTAGGCAAGCCTATATAATGCTCCATATATCCTCTCCAAGTCCACTCACTAGACCCCTTGAAATTGTAAGTGAATCTTCATATTGTCGATTCCCTGTAAAACCTCTACTTCACCCTCATTCTATTCTGTGTTCTCTGGTGAGTAAAATTCCTCTTCGACCTCTCCTTTCTTGCCACCACCCGGCAATCAAAAGCTAAGGCCGAGTCTGGAAAGGCAATGCCAACAAGCATGTGCCTTTGCCTGCCACTCCAAGGCCCAGACGCCTAGAGTCAACCTTGGAGTTGACTCGGCCACACCGACTCTATTCACGAGTCTAAGGGAGATGAACAAATGAAGGATACGAGTTCTCAGGTGCAACTACCTATCTGCCCTCACCTTGGTGTTGTTAGGTAAGGGGTGTTATTGTCCTATCCTAATCCCTATCACAAAGGAGTGGTGAATCGAGATGGTGCGAGCCCATAGGAACAACCTCGATCCCTCCGCTGATTGGGTTTTTTGAATAAGTTAATTATTTTTGTGCATGAACTAATTGGATGATAAGTGTCTCATTTTTAAAATTGTAATAATTACTAGAATATCCGGATTGAGATGAATTATATATGAAAGTTGATCACAATAATACAAGGAATCCAATAAAATTGCATTTAAGTCCCAACTCTACCTCAAATTCCAAAAGTGACTGAAGTTACAAACTTTAATGTATTTAAGGCATGGAAACCCTAATTTCTTAGTTTTAATGAATATTATTTGCATAAATGACTTGATGGATAAAGTTTAATCTTTTTGGATAAAAAGGACATCTTGGACTTCATTTGAGACTAAAATGCTTATCATATCAAAATTAGGGTTCATAAGTTAAAAAGGCATTAAATACAATGATTAGGTTTGGTAAGACAAATCCCTAATGAAACCCTAATTTGATGCCATACTCCTAACTTGAAACCCAAATTAGTCTTAATGTTACACTATTGACAAAATAGTAATACTTGGGTGATTTGCATTAATTTTAGGTGATTGCTTGCTTGATTTCATTTGCACCTAATTACTTGGACTTTAATTCAATTCCTATGACTACCCACCTTAACCAACTTCTGTGGTTTCTTAGAGTTTTCCCAAATTGATTGCATATTAAATATATGGATGTTTATTTACTTTCCTACAATCAATAAGGCCCCTATGAGTATCACATGATATATGAATAACTTGCTCAAACCTCTCATACCAACTCTAGAAGTTTGAGAATAGAAGGAATGAGTGAGATTCATTGAGATAACTAAGACCAAGCCCTCAGTTGGGAAGGTCGTATGAGGTCAAGCCCCAAATTGGGAAGAGAAACATTGAACCAAGCCCCAAATTGGGAAGGTAGCCTAAGTCCACAATAGGGACAAAATCCTAAGAGAACGTATCCTACAGGTTGAGTAAATAAGGGTTGAGGAGTTATGATGAAAATTTAAATTTTAAATTTGTAACAATAATTTCTTCTATGGTTGAATATTTTTGGTTTCTCCCACATACCAGTATATCTTGATATACTGATCATATTTTTGTTTCATAGCATTTTAGGTTAATCTAGTATTAATCTACAAAATGGGAATTCAAAGAAGAAGGAACTAAAAAGAGGGAAGGTACTATGCTAGGTGGTCTCCGCTCATGGGAAAAGTTGTTGCAAGCAGCTTCTCTACAGCCTTGGTAGGTGCAGATAGAGAAGGACCCACAACCGTTGATCACGCACCGATCCGCGGCTCACATTGATCCAATGGTCCAGGGTGGACATGGTTTAGTTGAATCCAGGGAGGAGAAAGAAAAGTGAAAGAAAGAGGAAGGGGGTAGGTGGAATGGGGGATGTGTGCAACCTGGGCCCAAGGAGCCAGCCCTAGGCCTACTAAAGTAGAGGTAAAAATTAGGAAAAGGAGTTAGGTATTAGATACATTCAAAAGGTCATAAAATCTTCATTTGAGCTCCAATTTAGGCAAGAAAACATGTGTCAAAATCGTGGGAGAGAGTTCTCCAACATGAGCATGAGACCAAATTTGAGTGATACATATATATGAGGTCAAAAAAGGGGGCGAGACATGACGAGGCATAAAGGGAAAAACCTTAGTTTTATACCAAGTTGAACATCACTACATGTCATGTAAACAAATGATAAGGTTAAAAGGCTTCAAAACAACATAAATCGTGTAATTGAGGGAAAGGGTGAAGATTTAGTAAAATGACAAGGTATATACTACATGTATGAGGAAAGAGAAAATTCCAAGTTATCACATTTAACAACTACATTGTCTCTGATACCATATTGTAAAGAGTGGGACCCAGGAGGAGATCCACTCAAATGGTAAGAAACTATAACAACCCTGACCTGGGTTATGCTTTAACCCTATATGTTTTTCTTAAGAAAGAAAATTATATTCTTGATCTTATCTTTTGAAAAGTAATTAAGGCTCAATAGGAGCTTATGTTTCAATTTTAGTCCTTTTTGAATAATGTTGAAAACAATGTTTTGCCTGTTTTGGACTAAAGTGCAAATTACCCAAGTTGAGGGGTTAACTTGAAAATGTTACATGATAAAATGTTCTTCAAGTGTTGAAGCATCATAAGAATGAAAATGATGCAGAGGTATGGCTTGTGGAAGCCTGAGCATCAAGAAAGAGCTTATTAAGCAATGTTTGTGCATTAAAACCTAGTTTTGGTGTAATGTGTAATTTACCCAAAACCTAGGGTTATATAACTTGAACCCTTAAATATTATTATTGATTTCATTTATTCATTATATATTGAATCTTTCTTCTTTCCCAAAATTCCTTTTGATTAGTTGATGAAATCACCATAAGAATCATAGCAATTTTTGAAGGTTTGTAGCTTGAAGATGATGATGTCATCTTAGCACACACCTCAATAAAAATCATGAGCAAACGGTCTTCAACTTTGATGACCAAATGGTCTCAAAATCGTTTGGTGATCAAATGGTCTCAAGAATGTTTGAGGTTAAACTGTCTCAAGACCATTTGGTGTCAATTGCTGATGTAGTTGGATGAAGATCCAATGGTTCCAATTGATCTAATTATAATGGTTTCAAGAATGGATGATCCATTGATTACAAACCCTAATCGGATTGATTGGTTGAAACCCTAAATTGATTGAGTCAATTTATATGTTGAATGGCTCAAATGGTCTCAAGACCGTTTAAGGTCAAATGGTCTCAAGACCGTTTGAAGTCAAGTGGAGTTATGGATGGATGGAGATCCAAGGGTTACAAGTTGATCTACTCTCAATGGCCTTAATGTTGGATGGTTCAATGAGTTGAAACCCTAAATTGATTGATTAATAAACCTTAATTGATCCATTCAGTTTCAAGGTGGTTTGGACCAAACGGTCTTCAGACTGTTTGAGTCCAAACAGTCTTGAGACCATTTGGGATCAAACGGTCTCAAGACCGTTTGAAGGTCAAATCAGTTTCAAGGTTGACTTATCCAATCGGTTTCAATGATGGGTTGTCATTCGGTTTCAAGGTTATTTTGATCAAACAGTTTCAAGGGATGAAGGCACTAAACGATTAAAAAACTGTTTAAGAGCAAACAGTCTCAACCCTAGATGCCCAAACGGTCTCAAGACTGTTTGGAGGGAAAATGTTCTCAAAACCGTTTGAAGGTCAAAGAGGTCAAAACCGTTTGAAGGTTCAAAAGTATTAAAACCATTTGGAGAACTAATAGTCTCAAAGCTATGAAAGATCAATTAACCCTATGATTGTTAATGATGATTATCAAAGATAATAACAATGGTTGTACCTTTAAGGTACTAGGGTGATTAGTACCCTTTGAGGGGTTAACCTTTGATGTTTATGGAAGCAATTTCTCAACACACTATGCTAACCCTAAATGTATGTACTTGAATGAAGTGTTGACCTAATCAAATCAAGTTTGAAGTAATCAATATCCTAGAAAGGATGAGAGAGAGAGGAATTCATACATGTATAATAATCATGTAGTGGTTAAGCCTCAACACTTTCAACATGAATAAAATATGTAATTATGGTATGATCCTTGATAAAGAGATCATGAAACCCTAATTGAGAAGGTTGATGAGCCCTAACCCTAATTTAGGGCAATGCTAGGTGAAACCCTAATCTAGGGTAATGTGATATGAAACCCTAGTCTAGGGTGATGTGATGTGAAACCCTACTCTAGGGTGATGTGATGTGAAACCCTAATCAAGGGTGATGTCATATGAAACCCAAATGCAGTGATGTGATGTGAAACCCTAATCAAGGGTGATGTCATATCAAACCCTAATGCAATGATGTGATATGAAACCCTAATCAAGGGTGATGTCATGTGAGACCCTAATGCAGTGATGTGATGTGAAACTCTAATCCAGGGTGATTCTATGTAATGCTATATGAAATGCTCCCCAAATATAGGGTGATGATATGTGAAACCCTAATTTTGGGTTATAGTGCATGAAACCCTAATCTTGGGCAATATGATGATAAACCATAATCCTAATTTTGGGTAATGGGATGAGTATCCCTAATTGACATGAATTTGGGAAACCCTAACCCTAATGAGTGAATAGTGATGCTACCATTACATTGCATAGTGATGATATGTAATTGACACAACTGTTAGCATGTGTACTAATCATGCATGTATCATGAGATGTTGGACATAGCTAGGTATGAGCTATGATTTTTTATTATTGAAATTGTTTTATGGGCCTTGTGAGCCATAATATGCTTTGTTGCCTAGTGAGAGGTAACAAAAAAAATTAAATGGGCTTTGAGAGCCATGTGAGATGCTTGTGTAGCAAGTATCATGTTTACCTTGGTCAGATGACCTGAAGGTATTAGTTACCTGATAAGTGGTAACAAGTGTTCTTTATTGAACTGAGGGTTTGAATACCCATATTCCATAATCATGATGATGAGATGATAAGGGATGAGAATACCCCTAATGTGATAAGGGATTGAGATCCCAATGTTTTATAAAGCTTCAAAAAGTACTTGATAGAAGTATTACTCATTCTTTGTAGCATATGTTATAATGATTTATGTTTGAAAACCTAACTGATGCTAAAAGAATATGATCATATACTTAATTAATCAAGTGAAATATTATCATGTAGAGCCCTAACCATAGATCCATCATTGTTAGTAGTTGGTGATGGTGAAATAGGTTTTCCTACGGGATCTCCTGGAGGGCATACTTTTGAGTATGTGGGGGTTATGGGCACGAATATCCTTACGCCCTAATGAGGAATTGATGTGAGATAAACATTAAATCTCTCAATCCTTCATTATATGTGTCGGGATGGATGTATCACGAATCTCCCGATAATGTTAATGCCAGGATGGATGAATCATGAATCTCCCAATAATGTTAATGCCGGTTTGATGTGAGATAAAAATTAAATCTCTCAATGCCGAAGGAGTACAGTTGACGATGTAACTCTATAGTGAAGTTGCCAGTATACCCTGGAAAGCTATTTAGCAGAGACACAAGATGTCCTGCATTTTGTCCTCACACTGACTGAGGAGGATGAGGTCATGGAAATCCAACTCTTCTTTGACCTATGTATGGTACTGATTTCGACTTTGCAATGGTCGGTTGGAGTATGAGCGGTATACCTCATCTCCACAGGGCTTAAGTATGATTGTAAAATGTAATCAGCCGTGTAGTGTAATTGCTTAAGGTTGAAATACGAGAATCACTAGTTGATGTTACTTTGCTTAGCATATCTTAGATGGACAAATGTTATACATGGTCTTCATTTCCTTAATGGATAAGTGAAATGCTGCTTTATCAAGTCATAACTAAAATGCTTTGAATAAGAATACTGCTCTAATCTGTTTAGACATTGATTTATCTGTTGTTGAATATATATGATTCCTCTGCTCAGTTTTATTCTATTAAACTGCAATAATAATATTTCTGGAGGAGAGTTATATCTCTCGCTGGGACAATTTCAATTGTCTCACCCCTGTGGGATCCAACTTCTTAGGTAGACGCAGAAGAAGAGACAGAAACCCTATATTAGGGGAAGAACAGCAGTAGTAGCAGCAACAGGGATAGCAGTGATATTCCAGGTGGAGGCACTGGCTGCCATGTGTTTTATAGAGAGTCCTATGTGTCATCTCTATACTCTCAGGTCCTTGGAGTTAGTAGTTAGTACCTTTAATGAATCGATCCGAGATTTTGGCTTGATGCCTCGAGGTTCTTATGTTTTCTATGTATAGTTTTAACAAGGCAATTGATGCTTGTAATCCTCGAGAAGAGATGGTATAGGTTATGTACTTACAAACCAGGATGAAAATAAAATACTTTGGTTCTTTATAAAAGAGTTTTCCTATGTTTGGATCTCTTTATAAATGGTTTTAATTTTTAGTGATTTTTAGTAATCCATTGTTAATGATCGCTTCCGCTTAGTTAATGACGTTTTGTACGGACGGAGTGTCACAAGTTTAGTTGGTATTAGAGCCCTAGGTTCGCTGAGCCTACAGAGACATAGGATTAAGGTTGTTGAGGATGTTCTAGTGTCTTCTAGTTTATCTGATAGTGTCTTCTGCTCATATTGGAGAAGAAGAACTTAAAGATGTCTAGATCACACAAAGAACATGCTGCTGAGAGAAGCATTGCTGCACCAGGAAGAGGTGCAAGGGATCAGGATAGGGAGGAACCAGTACTTGAACATCCCCTGCTTAACCAGGCTGCACTAGAAAACCCAGTTTTCCATGATTTGTTTGGGAAGTTCATGGAAACCATGACGCATATGGAGGATAGGATGCCACCACCTGCACCTAGGGCACCATCTCACCATGAAGGATAGGGAGTCAGCAAGACTTTCGAATGACTATGCCGGGTTGGAGCCACAGATTATGCCAGTACAGCTGACCCATCAGATGCTGACTTGTGGTTGACTGAGTTGGAGAAGGCCTTTAGAATCCTCAATATTCCTAAAGCAGAGAAGGTGAGGCATGCAGTGTACCTTCAAAAAGGGAGTGCTAGCCATTGGTAGACAATAGAGGAGGGCAAGAGGCCAGGTGTTGAAATCGGTTGGGTAGAATTCTGATGAGAATTCGTCAATAGATACTTCCCCAAGACGTATCTTTTGCGGTTCTGTATGCATATGGTAGTTACTGATGAAGAGAGAATTCGACATTTTGAGAAGTGATTGAACGCTGAATTGACCACTCTTGTGTCTGCTTTAGAGAACAGGGAGAGGTTCGCCACCTTCGTGGAGTCTGTGAGACGGATAGAAAGGTCAGTGATTGAGAAGTGTCAGACTAAGAGTAAGAAGGTGTATACTCAGTTCCAAGGACAAAGGTCCGAGAGCTTTAAGAAACTAAGGTTTTCTGCACCAGTAGCACCACCAAGATTCAATACCCAGACGCAATGGATGTCGAGTAGGGGTAGAGGTCGTAGTTTACCACCAGAGGGAGCCCACAGCTCAGCATCAGTAACAGTAACAGGACCACCTAGGCCACAAAGGGAGACTAGAGGTTGTTTTATATGCAGAAAGATGGGGCATTTGATCAAAGATTGTCAAGCTAGAGATGCAAGTGTGACTCAACCTCAGAGGCAGAGTCAGCAAGGCTCTCAGAAGCGACAGTTTTCGAGTGGCGCTAGAGGACGGGGACAAACGTCCTAAGTTGGTTCGTCGGCACCCAACAACCGAGCACATGGTCAACAACAAGAAACAGTGAGATTCTATGTGATGAATCAACCCGAAGCAGTAATCAACCCGAAGCAGTAATCAACCCTCGAGTTGTGATAAGTCAGATGGAACTATTTCATTCTGATTTGTCTTCATCATGCTTCATATATGTTTTAATTGATGCGGGTGCTACGCATTCCTTTATCACTCGAAGAGTGATTCATGACTGCAACATGACTGTCAGTCATAGAGCAGATATTCTATTATTAGAAACCCCTTGGCTAGGATCTACAGTGTTGCAGGAGGTGTGTTCTCCTTGCATTCTTTCCTTCTCTGAACATCACATTCAGGTGGATCTTATACCACTTGAGATGCACGAGTTCGATATAATTCTTGGGCTGGACACCCTAGAAAAGTATAAGGTTGTCTTGGATTGTGAATCCAAGCAAGTTGTGTTCACAGATGACGGTGACACATGGATCTTTCAGGGAGATAGAAAGATTCTTCCAACCTGTCTAGTGTCGGCTTTGGTAGCTGAGAAGTTGATGCGAAAAGGATGCTTTGCATTCTTGGCACATGTGGTAGACACCACAATGGAGAACCCTAATCTTTCTAAAGTTTCGATAGTTAGGGAGTTTGAAGATGTGTTCCCTAAGGAACTTCCAGGTGCTCCTCCGCCCCGAGAGATTGACTTTGAGATTAATCTAATCCTAGGCACACAACCAATAGCACAAACACCGTATAGAATGGCACCTGCTGAGATGGCAGAGCTTAAGAAATAGCTGTAGGAGATGCTTGAGAAAGGTTTTATCCGACTGAGTACTTCACCATGGGGTGCTCCGGTTCTCTTTGTTAAGAAGAAGGATGGATCTATGCAGTTATGCATTGATTACAAACAGTTGAATAAAGTAACCATAAAGAACAAATATCCTCTTCCAAGGATCGATGAACTATTTGATCATTTGTGTGGTGCAACTATCTTCTCTAAGATAGATTTGAGGTCGGGATATCATCATTTGTGTATCAAGGAGAGTGACATACCTAAGTCTGCCTTTAGGACAAGGTATGGTCACTATGAGTTCATAATTATGTTGTTTGGACTAACTAATGCACCAACTGCATTCATGGAACTCATGAATAGAATCTTCCATCCTTTTCTTGAGCAGTTCATAGTAGTCTTCATAGATGACATCCTGATATACAGTAGAGATGCTCAACAACATGGGCATCATCTTCGTCAGACTTTAACTTTTCTAAGAGAGCATAAGTTGTATGCTAAGTTTAGCAAATGCGTGTTCTGGTTACCAGAAGTTTCTTTTCTAGGACATGTAATATCTACCTCAGGTATCCGTGTTGATCTTAAGAAGGTAGAATCTGTCCTGTAATGGGAACAACCAACGACACCGATGGAGATATGCAGTTTCCTAGGACTGACAGGATATTACAGGAGGTTCATTAAAAACTTCAGTTCTATAGCTTTACCCCTAACCAAGTTGACCAGGAAGGAGGTTCCTTTTGTCTGGAATGACAAGTGTCAACATTCTTTCTAGTTGTTGAAAGAAAAGTTAACAAGTGCTCCTGTGTTGGTGTTACCTGAACAAGGGAAGGGGTATATAGTTTTCTGTGATGCATCTAAGAATGGTCTAGGATGTGTGTTGATGCAGGATAATCAAGTGATTTCTTTTTCCTCTCGACAGCATAAGAAACACGAGGAGAATTATCTGACACATGATCTAGAGCTAGATGTTGTGCTCCATGCTTTGAAGATCTGGAGACATTATCTCTATGGAGAAACATTCCAGATTTTCACAGACCATAAGAATTTAAAATATATCTTCTCACAACATGAGTTGAATATGAGGCAACGCCGCTAGATGGAGTTAATTAAGGACTATGATTGTACAATTGATTATCATCTAGGGAAGGCTAATGTAGTGGCTGATGCACTAAGTAGGAAATCATCATCACCATCCTTAGATAAAGCATAGTTGAACTCCTTAGTGTGCTTGAAAAGAGATATGCTTATTTGCTTGAGGCAAAACAATATACAGCTTAAGGTATCATTGTTAGCCGGGCTGTTAGCTGAGATGCAAGTGAAACCTACTCTGAGACAGCATATTAAAGAAGCACAGAATGTCGATACCGTGGTTCAGCAGATCAGGTCAGAGTATGGTAGTGAGAAATGAGATGGCTTTCATGAGTTAGAGGATCAGGTAGTATGTTACCATGGTAGGATGGTAGTACCTGATGCCAATGACTTAAGGAAGTTAGTCTTGGAGGAAGCTCACTCATCCATGTATGCAATGCATCCAGGAAGCACCGAAATGTATCATAACTTGAAGGATATGTATTGGTGGCCAGGATTGAAGAAGGATGTAGCTAAGTTTGTTATGCGGTGTCTGGTGTGTCAACAGGTTAAAGTTGAACATCAAAAGCCCGCAGGAACAATGCAACCTTTGCCTATACCGCAGTGGAAATGGGATCATGTGACCGTGGACTTTGTAGTTGGTTTGCCTAGAACAACTAAGGGTCATGATTCCATATGGGTGATAGTTGATAGGTTGACTAAGACAACACATTTCCTTCCTATCAAAACGACCCACATGGCTGAGAAGCTTGCTCAGATATATATAGATGAGATAGTGTGGTTGCATGGGGTTCCACCTACTGTTGTTTCTGATAGAGGTCCCCAGTTCATGAGTCATTTTTGGGAACGACTACATAAAGCTTTGGGTATGCAGTTAAGGTTTAGTATTGCCTTTCACCCACAGACAGATGGACAATCTGAGAGGACCATACAAACCTTGAAGGATTTGCTTAGGGCATGTGTCCTTCAGTTTGTAGAAAGTTGGGATCTACACTTGAGCTTGATAGAACTTGCTTACAATAATAGTTATCAGCACAGTATTGATATGGAACCATATGAAGCATTATAAGGTAGACTTTGTAGATCTCCTTTATATTGGTATGAAATAGGAGAATATCAACTTTTGGGTCCTGACTTGTGCAGTAGACAACTAAGAAGATTAAAGTAATACAACAACAATTAAAGACTGCACAAGATAGACAGAAGTCATATGTCGACAAACGGTGAAGACCTTTAGAATTCCAAGTTGGAGATAGAGTATATCTTAAGGTCTCACCTTGGAAAGGTGTCCTTAGATTTGGAAAGAAGGGAAAGTTAGCTCCTAGATTTATGGGGCCTTACCCAATCATTGAATGAATTGGAAAGGTAGCCTATAAGCTAGAGTTGCCACCTGAGCTGCAAAAGTTACATCCAGTGTTCCATATCTCCATGCTAAGAAAGTTTCATCCTGACACAAAGTTAGTTTTGCAACCTGTGGAGGTAGAATTAAATGATGATATATCATATGTTGAAGGACCTATGATGATCCTTGATAAAAGAATTAAAAATCTGAAAAAGAAAGACATATGTCTTGTGAAAGTTCTTTGGCATCATCGTGGCATTGAAGAAGCTATGTGGGAGCTAGAGGAAGAGATGAGGAGGAAGTACCCTTCTCTTTTCTCTTGATGATTTCGGGGGCAAAATCCATGTTAGGGGTGGATAATTTGTAACATCCCAGACCTGGGTTATGCTTTAACTCTAGATGTTTTGCTTAAGAAAGATAATTATATGCTTGCTCTTATCTTTTAAAAAGTAATTAAGGCTCAAGAGGAGCTTATATTTCAATTTTAGTCCTTTTTGAATAATGTTGAAAACAATGTTTTGCCCATTTTGGACTAAAGTGCAAATTACCCAAGTTGAGGGGTTAACTTGCAAATGTTACATGATAAAATGTTCCGCAAGTGTTGAAGCATCATAAGAATGAAAATGATGCAGAGGTATGGCTTGTGGCAGCCTGAGCACCAAGAAAGAGCTAATTAAGCAATGTTAGTGCATTAAAACCTAGTTTTGGTGTAATGTGTAATTTAACCAAAACCTAGGGTTCAATATGCAAAATAGCACTTATTGAGAGTCCCTAATGTTTCTTGGTATCAAGTAGAGACAATAAAATCAGAGGGTGTCTCATTTGAATCTCTTTGGAGGAAAGAGAATCTTGATATTAAAATAATCAATATTTAAGCATAATTGAAACCCTAATTCAATTTAATGCAAAAATAATTATATTAATGGGAGTGCCCTTCAATAAAAAAAATGTGATGGTTGAATTTATATAAGTATGTACGTCATCGTGCCTTGCAACCCCACCGAAACATCTAAAGTGAGTGGAGAGCCCACTCACATTAGTTAAAGAAAAAGTAATATCCACTCATTTTTGGATATTATTATTATATTGATTAAGGTGCTTAATTTGTTTTCTTTATTTCATGGATAAAGAAGAGGTTTTTGAAGGAGAGGATGATGTCTTCGTATGCAAGGAAGTGAGGGGGATAAGTGGCACCAATTTTGGGAATTAAAGGATTTTTATAACACTTTCTCTCTCTTGAAATTCCCTTACATATATATCCCATTTTTCACCCACATGAAAGGTTTTTTTTACTCTTCTTTATTTCCTTGCTTTGTCCGAACACAAGGGATATAAGGAGCAATAGGAGGACGTACCCCAACCTATAGGTGAGCTCCTTAATCATCTTCAATCTTGATTTCATGGTGGAAATCGAAATTCAATGCTTATTTTCTTCTTTTCTCCATCCAATCTTCAACTTTAGCCAATCTTTTCACTCAAAGACTTGAGAACGGACCTTGGATAGTTGAGAAAACTTCATTCACCATTCAGGACATGAAGCTTGAATCTTGGATTCAACTTTGAAGGTGGGTTATATAACTTGAACCCTTAAATGTTATTATTGATTTCATTTCTTCATTGTATGTTGAATCTTTCTTCTTTCCCAAAATTCCTTTTGATTAGTTGATGAAATCACCATAAGAATCACAAAAATTTTCGAAGGTTTTTAGCTTGAAGATGATGATGTCATATTAGAACACACCTCAATAAATATCATGAGCAAACAGTCTTCAACTTTGATGACCAAATGGTCTCAAAACTGTTTGGTGATCAAACGGTCTCAAGACCATTTGAGGGCAAATGGTCTCAAGACCGTTTGAGGTTAAACAGTCTCAAGACCGTTTGGGGTTAATTGCTGATGTAGTTGGATGAAGATCCAATGGTTCCAATTCATCTAATTATAATGGTTTCAAGAATGGATGATCCATTGATTACAAACCCTAATCAGATTGATTGGTTGAAACCCTAAATTGATTGAGTCAATATCTATGTTGAATGGCTCAAACGGTCTCAAGACCGTTTAAGGTCAAACGGTCTCAAGACCGTTTGAGGTCAAGTGGAGTTATGGATGGATGGAGATTCAAGGGTTACAGGTTTATCTACTTTCAATGTCATTACTGTTGGATGGTTTAATGAGTGGAAACCCTGAATCGATTGATTAATAAACCTTAATTGATCCATTCGGTTTCAAGGTGGTTTGGACCAAACGGTCTTCAGACTGTTTGAGTCCAAACGGTCTTGAGACCATTTGGGATCAAATGGTCTCAAGTCTATTTGAAGGGCAAACGGTCTCAAACTGTTTGAAGGTCAAATCAGTTCAAGACCGTTTGGACTCAAACGATCTCAAGACCGTTTGAAGGGCAAACGGTATCAAACTGTTTGAAGGTCAAATTGGTTTCAAGGTTAATTTATCCAATCAGTTTCAATGATGGGTTGTTCATTTGGTTTCAAGGTTATTTTGATCAAACGGTTTCAAGGGTTGAAGGCACTAAACGGTTTCAAAACTGTTTAAGAGCAAATGGTCTCAACCCTAGATGCCCAAACGGTCTCAAGACCATTTGGTGGGCAAATAGTCTCAAAACTGTTTGAAGGTCAAAACCATTTGAAGGTTCAAAACTATTAAAACCATTTGGAGACCTAATAGTCTCAAATCTATGAAAGATCAATTAACCCTATGATTTTTAATGATGATTATCAAAGATAATAACAATGGTTGTACCTTTAAGGTACTAGGGTGATTAGTACCCTTTGAGGGGTTAACCTTTGATGCTTATGGAAGCAATTTCTCAACACACTATGCTAACCCTAAATGTATGCACTTCAATGAAGGGTTGACCTAATCAAATCAAGTTTAAAGTAATCAATATCCTAGAAAGGATGAGAGAGAGAGGAATTCATGCATTTATAATAATCATGTAGTGGTTAAGACTCAACACTTTCAACATGAATAAAATATGTAATTAGGGTATGATCCTTGGTAAAGAGATCATGAAACCCTAATTGAGAAGGTTGATGACCCCTAACCCTAATTTAGGGAAATGCTAGGTGAAACCCTAATCTAGGGTGATGTGATATGAAACCCTAATCTAGGGTGATGTTACGTGAAACCGTAATCTAGGGTGATGTGATGTGAAACCCTAATCAAGGGTGATGTCATATGAAACCCTAATGTAGTGATGTGATGTGAAACCCTAATCAAGGGTGATGTCATGTGAAACCCTAATGCAGTGATGTGATGTGAAACTCTAATCCAGGGTGATGTTAT